>UFQX01005288.1:687263-761040 GCA_900497675.1 Arapaima gigas | reverse complement strand
CCCCCCCCCCCCCCAAAAAAAGGTTTTCCCATTTATCACCGTCTATGGGCAACAATGGCAGAGGCCGTTGGGAAAGCAAGCGTGACGCTACCAAACGAAGATGTGGAGGCGTCCGCCCTCGGCCCCTGCGGCGGCACTCGATTGGACAGACCCAGGTGGTCCTCTGCCAGGAGTGGATGAGAATAATGGGTCTCTCACTTCTATTGTGCGAACTCTCTTCAGCAGACTGTATCGGCTTGCGCTCAGCTGACAGCCAGTGGAGAGTTCCTCCTGCCTCCTATCCGTTTGCAGAGCTCCAAACAGCCAACAGGATTCCTTTGTTCCCGCTGCACAGATCTGGTTATAATGTCATTGGTGCGTTGCATTATCAAACTATCGTGCTCTGCACAGATAGGTTCAGATTTTAAAGCTTTACTGAAAACATTTGTATTTTGCATGCAAGACTACAATTTTCATTTTAAGTTTTTGGGATCTAGAGAGGAGGAATTTGAAAACATGATATTTATCCCAATTTACTTCTCCCTACCTTATTTGGATTCTTAGATTTTTTTTTTTTTCTAATTGGGATTATAATTTGTTTGGTAAAAATGTTTCCGCAGAGACATAATTATCATGCAAATAAAAATAATACAGCACTTTCACTTGTGGTTGGGAGGGTAGATGACCTGGGTGTTGACCTAGGCTTTGGGATGGGGTATTTAGGACAGATAACCTGGAGTTCTATGGTCTGTTTTGTGAAGTGGGGAAACAGAATTCCCCGTAAACTCAATACAATTACAAACAATTATTTTACGTAGAAATGTTAGGTGTTATTGTATTAGAAATTGTTTTTTTTTGGCTGTGTCATTCAAAATGTCCAAAGATTTTCAAAGCATTTTATATATATTGATTGAAAACACTTTCCTTTAAAGTTTCAAGCTTTTGTTTTGCATTTGGTGCCATTGACAATCAGTCTGGTTTCCTTCTTTGAACTGAGTTGAGAATTAGTGGCTCAGTAAGCAAATGGACAGTAGTTGAACAGCTGCTGAAATATAATTCTTCACTGAGTAACAGGATGGTCAGTGTGGAGTAGCTGACCCCTTCCTCATGAGGCTCCAATGCTAGTTTTAGCTCAGCAGGACTATGTGTACAGCTCAGCTAACACAATGAAGCCTTTATCCTTACAGTTTTGCCTTTGCCACTTCTCAAGACAGATATTTTGGGCTCCCCAGCACCTGTTACAGGTGGAGCACATAGAACGGGAATGGAAAAATGTCAGTGCGAAGAGGACTGGATGATGTGCTGTATTGTTGTCAGTCTGAAATTCCAAGATATCAAAAATGCAACTTTTTGTGAATGTGCTCAAAAGACAAAGGTCGTCTGATCCCTTCCACCAAACCAACAGTTTCCAGCGAGAGCCTTCATTTCTCAAAACCACCCAAACATCCAACAGACATGCTCTTCTGCTCAGTGCAATATTGTCTTTTGGGTGCGATACCAAAGTGAAAGGCAAAGGGACGAAAAGTATTTGTTGGAGGATCTGTTCAAGGATGTCATTGGACTGGAAATGTAGAGTTGGATATGTGTTCTGTCATGTTCATTTTTAATCCATGCAAAGAGTTATTCTCTACAGATCAGGGTGACCCAGTGCTGGTCCTGGAGACCCTTCTGGTTGTGCTGGTTTCAATGAAGTGATTAGCCTTGACTGAGTTTGTTTGAATTAATCACACCGTTTGTAACGCTCACCTTTACGCTTTAAGGATTTATTATAATTAATCTTGTGTTACTGGAAGAATAACTGTAATGCTGAAAACTTGTATAGCTGTCATTGTATTATTTAAATATCATCTTTATTTGAGCAAAATGTTGTGAAACAGGATGATCTGAACTGCTGAATCATAGTTGGTTCATTTTACAAAGCTAGTATGCCTTTTATCATTAATTTAAATAATGAACATAAATTTTAAACCAGCTAAATTTTTAAAGGTTCGATGTCCCTTTAATGATTCAGCAGGTGAACTGATTAACAATCAATAAGGCTAATATATGAAGTGCCCAGCCATAGGAGAACAGCGCTCAGTGTTTTTCTTGGACCAGAAGTGGGAAATCCTGGTACATGGTTCATTTTCTGTCACATGAAAATACACGCTTTTTTTTATCACTGTGTCCACTTCTTGCTTAGTGTCTCACTTGTCATTTTGTTTTCTGTGTATTCAGCCTTATGTTAAAGTAGCCAAATGTATTTGTCATTTTGGCAGTTACAGCCTTGCATGTGTAACAGAATCATATCCCAGTTCTTATATGAAAATAGAAAATACGGTTTCATTGGGTTAAGGTCACTTACAACTTTACTATGGGGTTATGGGAATTACATTTGCATAATTATTGGTTATCAAGTGCATTGTGAAATTCCAGGTGGTGTGTTTTCATTTTGAATACTCCTGAATCTGTAGATAAACTTTAGGTTTTTTTTCAATAAAAGACTTTATCACTGTTTCTTTCAAGGTTCAGCTTTTTGTAACTACCTACTGTTCAATGGATTGTTTTTGCACGTATGTAGTGGGGCAGGGGGGGGGGTGTGTATGAGAAGTGATATGGTATAAATATTCACAGGTGCATCATATTCTGTACTTGAAAAAGCTGCCCTGCCTTCAGCTATCTAAAGTTATTTAGTTATATCTAATGAAGGTTTAAAGTAAATACCTTTTCTATTACAGAAAGCAGTATTTTAATTAGTTCCAGAATTCTGAACCATTTTGCTACTGTCTGTACACATTACAGTAGATTCATAGAAATACTTATTTTCCTACAGATTTCTAAATCTTCAAAAGTATCTCTTCAAATTAAATATCCACAATTTTAATCAATCTGAACAATTTATTTTACAGACACAAATATGACAAAGACCCGGGGATCCTTGGTCCAGCAAGATATATTCATTCCCATAACACTCTGGATTCAAACAATGTGTGACTCTCAGCCTTAAAGGGAGGTGATGTCTTGAACGTCCACCATGTCTCCTTAGTAGTCCACACATACTGCAGATATCAGGATTGTTAATTAACAAAACGGATTAGTTGTGTAAGACTCTTGAAAGTCATTCCGCTCATGTCTTCACTCCGAGTGTTAGAGAAGGCCTCAAGTGAAAAAGAAAAAAAAAAAAAATCACTGTTCTGGTTTCGAGTTCAAGCCCGTGAAGTGTTCTTTCTCCTAAGTTTTAGCCGCTGTGCCCCCCCCACAGACAAGCTGTTGTCCACCAGGGCTTGGGGTCTCTTTGGCTTGTAGGCTGGAGTATTGCGAATACGTTCACCTTTCAGGCTGGCGATGTGTGGGAGTAAGGGGGGAACCCTGAGCGAGAGCCCTGCCTTCTGGGGTGCATGGACACGGATGTGTAGATGGCTGCTGTCTTGGGTGGTCACTGCCACCCACCCTACAGTCACACAGATGACAGCCAACGGTGACGTGATATTCAACAACTCACCTGTAGCAATACACACAACAAGGCTAGCTCCTCAAGTTTTCATTTTAGCAGAAAGTATTTACCTGCAGACGAGAATTTGATATCGGCCACAGCTTCCTGATCTTCCCTTCCTGTCAACGTGAAGTCTTGTGCAATGAGTGGCGGGAAATCCTTCATACGTTCCTCTCCACCAGCTGGTACCTGGCAACACAAAGTACCCCATCATAGAAAGGAATATGGCACGTGATCAAAGGCAAATTGGTATCAGCTGAACACCTAAAATAAATCACACACGGAAAAAAGCACTATTAATTTCCAAACACATTCCATTAAGTGCATCAACCTTCAAAGCAACCTTAAAAAGGTCATAAAAAATAAAGGTATTCTCTCTCTCGGGAGATGATTTATTCATTCCTCTGAATCCTCTTACCCTGAGCAGAGTTTTCCCAGCATGCTTGCTATAGATGTCATCAGCTTTCTCTAGACTAGTGATGTGCACTGGGATGAGATTGGACACAATGACTGAGAACCAACAGGACTTCTTGCCCTGAAAACAAAGTTTAAAAAATATAACTACGACTAATCCAAACACTGCACATAAAAAAAAAATCATAAAACAGGAAGATTTGGTGAAAAAGCCTTCCAATAAAAATATTCAGCATAGATAAAAGACAATGTACACAACTAAGGAAGTCAGAGCTGTCCTCCATAGTGCCTGTACCTCCAGGTAATCAATCCTTCCCAAAGCTCCCAGGAAGAGCACCATTCCAGGCTTCAACACAAAGGTCCTTGGCACAATGGCATAGGTGGGTACCACCATCTTGAGCTCCTGCTCTGTCAGCAGATTTAGGATCTGGAGTTCAAAAAAGAGATCTTCAGTGGAATCACATCAGTAGAGGTACAGTCAAGTGAACCAATGACACAATGGTACCTAAAGATATGTGACCTGTGGCAACCCAGTTTATTTTTAATCCATAAAAAAATGGAACACTCAGTTTGTTAACAGGGTTACACACAAATGACACTGTGCAAGGACTTACATCATACTCTTTCATGATGCCTGGTGTGTCATAGAGCCAATGGGCATCTTTCAGCTCATTGTAGGTGAACTCTACTGGATTGCTTGGCTTAGACCACCTGCCCCCCCTGCTCTCCCCATCCTCTTGGTCTACTCCAAAACTCAGCTTGTCTGGATCAAAATCCACCATGCCTGCCACCCTGTGTACCTCAGCATCCTGCCGGAAGGTTCTGCCTACATGACCTGAAAGGGGAGCATAAATGAGCTCTCAGGTTGTTGTCAACACACTTCATGACAAGCAAAGCAACTACAATGACACGCTATATATCAGTGTACTCATTATAGCCATTAGTAATTATTTTTACAAACTGACCTATTTAAAAACATTATTTTAGTAAACTTCTTCACAAAAACTGTACTGCTGTACTGGAGTGACCCCTCCAGGTATTTTAACATCAACCCTTTAACTCTGACGGCTTAAATGCGACCTGATGCTTTCTGACCCTCTAACAACAATGGCATTTTATGAGGTCCCCTCTCTTTCTAAAGTATGGGCAATAATACTCATGGTTCATTGGCATTTGCTGGGGTTCCACTCACCCACTAAATATCCCTTTTTGCAGTTCTGTCGAATCTTGCGCAGCTCCTCAGGGCTCATGTCCTCCTCTGTCTGGGAGACGATCCTCCGCAGCCTTTCCTGCCTCCGGAACATTCGGTGGGGTGTGGGATTGATAATGGGAAATTTCAGCAGGTTCAGTGTGGTTCCTGAAGAATGATCAGAAAACATTTTTCAAATGTATACAGAAATTATGAAAATTATTATTTTGTCTCTAGATTTATTCAGCTTACCTGGCAATGGTGATATTGTGGCTTTGTGGATAATATCTGAGGCTTTGGATTTGCAATAGTCTGATTCCAGTAATGAGTTGAACAGCGTGGATTTCCCAGCATTCGCTGTTCCCACCAAATACACATCTCCTTTGTACTTCCAGGATGACTGTAGACTCGAAATGAGATTTTCGATGCCATACCCTGTTTTGGCACTTATGAGGTGGATGTCCTTAATGCCGTTGCCAGGGGAAATGCCCATGTCCATGCAGTACTGTAAAAGCTGACTTTTAATTCTCTTTAAATAGCTGCTGGAATCCCCAGGCACCAAGTCAATTTTATTTCCCAGCACTACAATGTGTTTGTTTTTTCCAATCAAATCCACCAAGTCAGGAATAATGGAGTCAGGAACATCTAGGAGGTCCACTATGAAGAGCACTAAGGCCTTGTTCTGTTGCATGCCTTTGACAATATTGCGGTACTCCTCTTTGGACATCTGGATGCTGAGGGCTTTCTGGTAATGCACCAGAAGATAGCAGCGTTGACAGATCGCCTTTTGCAAAGTGCCTTCCTCAATCAAGCACTTGTACTTCTCGCTGGGGAGATAGCCAGGTTTTTGGGGGTCCACGCAGTGCATCACTGCACCGCAGCCTGAACAGCAGGTTGAGCTGACAGGCACCGCCGTGTCAGGGGTGCCATACACCCTATGTGGCTTGAGGACACTGGCTCTTCTAACAGATGTGTACCCCGCATCGTGGAACTCAATGTCAGGCTCTTCTGCCAGGGCCTCCCTGATGGACTCCATCTGCATCTTCAGGACTCTATGCTTCATCTCAGTGCTTGATGTCTTGGGTACCTTTCGCTGCACAGTCACTGGAGGGTCAACCTGTGCAGGGAGCTCTGGGGGGTCCACCATATCCTCTGTGTCACCTGGTTCTGAAAGATCCAGAAACACAAACTCCTCCTCCACGTCAGGTTCAATGGAAGTGTACCTCCCTGAGGACTGTCCAGCTGCCCCCTGCCTGCCCTGGGCAGCACAATAAAACTGTTGTCTTACAGTCCAGTCATCATAGTGAATTGATGACCAGTTTGTTTTTCTTCCACAGACCAGATATGAACTCTTCCTCACGCACCCACTCCCTCTTTCCACTACCTGTTTTTTCAGCCATGAGGGTGGTTTGGTAAAAGAGGAGTTGATGGGAGAAATCCTTCTCAAAATCCTACAGAAAAACTTCTGCATTTTACCAAAAAGCAGTTCATTAACATTCGAAATGTAAAAAAAGAACACCTTGTAATAAATAATAACAGCGACTGCACACAAGCGACAACTCACATCACATGCAGAGCGAATGCATAATCGGAAGTAACGTAAATGTCAGCGGAAGTTCTCCATATGATGCATATCATATTTGAGAATATTTTTATGTAAGAACAATAAATTTCATCATAAAAAGGGTAAAAACAAATACAAATACGTATATTTTTTAAAAAATAAAAAATTTATGTCGTAAATTTTACATCGACCCATTCAGAGGAAGTGACGTAATGCGCAGAGCGCCGCGGGCTCGTCTGTGTTCCCCCGGTGGCGTTGTCTGCGTACAATAATAAAGCACTTGTAAAAGAGAATATCAAAGAAAAGGGCGCTCTTAAGTGCGCTTTTACTCATTTACTTACATTTTTTAAGAGAGTGCTTTAGGAACAATTATGTATGACCAAGATGAAGGTGAGTTTTCATGGTGTTTCATTTGTGCAGAAGTGGAGAGTGGCGGACATGGCGACAGTGTAGTTTACTGGGTAGCACGTTATCACACAGGTTTATGATGTTTCAGACCGGCACTAAAGTGTATCACAATACGTTACAGCGTATCAGACAAGAGTTGCAGTGTATCACAGGGTTACAGTGTGTCTCACAAGTCGAATGTGGGTAAAAGTCTGAGTTCAGTTCTGTATGTATGGTTGTAAAATCGTCATTATACCAACTCTTCAGACATCCAGTATGATGAGGATGATGACGAAATTACTGCGGATCTGTGGCAGGAAGCCTGCTGGATTGTCATCAGGTAAAGGGTTTTATTTATTCAAAATCATTTGTTGGATAGTTTTGCACAATTATGTCCTTGTTGGTTACTTTTCTGCACTTTTGTGTAGTAGCAATTCTGATGGAATGTATTAGCCAGTTAAATGTCACTGTTAATAACATGTAAGAGGTGTGTATTAGAATAACCTTTGTGGATTTTACTGCCACATTGACAAATGACCTGGTTCTTTTATTTCTCACAGCTCTTACTTTGATGAGAAGGGCCTTGTGCGACAGCAGCTGGATTCCTTTGATGAGTTCATCCAAATGTCTGTCCAGAGGATTGTGGAAGATGCCCCACCAATTGACCTGCAAGCAGAGGCCCAGCACACCTCAGGAGAGGTGGAGGAGCCGGTCAGTATTGCAAGAGCTGAAAGAAAATTTAAGAAAAGAAAAGCACTCTATAATAATATGCAGGTCGTCTCTGACTTTATGCTAACGTTGCCAAATTTTTGTTTTTGTTCTACTCTTCAGCCAAGATACCTGTTGAAGTTTGAACAGATCTACCTGTCCAAGCCCACACATTGGGAGAGAGATGGGGCACCGTCACCCATGATGCCCAACGAAGCCCGACTCCGAAATCTCACGTAAGTTTGTTTCCCCATACATTTTACTCTCGATCATCTTCTCATGTTTTTAAAACACAGTAAAAGGGACTGGTGTAAATTGATTTCTTAGAAATAAAGTTTCTCTCTGGCTGTGCCGACTTGCACTTTTCTTGCAAGATTGTAAGTTTCAGGGCAGATGATTCAGGTGGTTTGTGTCACACTGCTGTCTGACTTTGCTGAATAGGTATTCTGCTCCATTGTATGTGGACATCACAAAAACTATAATCAAAGAGGGGGAGGAACAGTTGCAAACCCAGCATCAGAAGACCTTCATTGGCAAGATTCCCATCATGCTTCGCTCCACATACTGTCTGCTGAGCGGTTTGACGGACCGTGATCTTTGTGAGCTAAATGAATGTCCTCTGGACCCTGGGGGCTACTTTATCATCAATGGCTCTGAGAAGGTGGGGCTGTTGTTTGAGTCTAGAAGTCACATTTTGCATACCACATTATGATTGTGTATCCTGTTTTGAAATAGGCTTAACTTTTGGTTGCCTTCCTTTGGTCTGGTAGGTGCTCATTGCTCAAGAAAAGATGGCTACAAACACAGTGTATGTGTTTGCCAAGAAGGACTCCAAGTATGCCTTCACGGCTGAGTGCCGCTCCTGCCTGGAGAACTCCTCTCGTCCCACTAGCACCATCTGGGTTAGCATGATGGCCAGGGGAGGTCAGGTGAGATTAATGCCTCTCATGCTGAGCATCTTAAAGGATCTCCTTTAAAGTGTCTTAGTGATCAACTACGCAGCATTTTCACTTTTTGTGTTAGATATGTTGGTAAAGTAGTAGATTTGATTAAAGAATTTTCCAATTCTTTACACTGACATTTCTCTTCTTAAATTCTCAAGTATAATGTGTAGTGGATTTGTTTGACTTTGACTACTGGCTCTTTATCTGGTTCCCAGGGAGTGAAAAAGAGTGCCATTGGCCAGAGAATCGTCTCCACACTCCCCTACATCAGACAGGAAGTCCCCATCATCATTGTGTTCCGTGCTCTTGGCTTTGTGTCTGACAGAGACATCTTAGAACACATCATCTATGACTTTGATGACCCTGAAATGATGGAAATGGTGGGTACCATCAGTGAAATAGTCAGCCTTAGCCTATTTTACTCGCTCCCTGATAAACAAGTTATGTCTGGATAATCTCAGGCTCTAGATTTGTTTAGACAGTTATTTTATCTCAGTATTATTTTATCTACCAGGTAAAGCCCTCTCTGGATGAGGCCTTTGTGATTCAAGAGCAGAACGTGGCTTTAAATTTCATTGGCTCAAGAGGTGCCAAGCCAGGTGTTACCAAGGAGAAGAGAATCAAGTATGCCAAAGAAGTGTTGCAAAAGGAGGTGCTGCCCCATGTGGGGGTCAGTGACTTCTGTGAGACAAAGAAAGCCTACTTCCTGGGGTAAGGTGGACTGCTCGTGGTTCCAGCACCAAATCTGGTGCATTTCATGGCGTGCCAGTGATGTGTATCTATAGATTGTTACCGTACGGGAGACAGGACCAGTTAATTTTGAAACTTTAGAAGAATTATAAAAAACATGTTCCAAAAATTTTAACCGTATTCATCTTTCTTTATGTTACTGTTCAGCTACATGGTACACAGACTCCTCCTGGCTGCTCTGGGCAGACGAGAACTGGATGACAGGGATCACTATGGTAACAAGAGGCTTGACCTGGCTGGGCCGCTGTTGGCCTTCTTGTTCCGTGGGTAAGCTGTCTTCATCACTATCTGGCAGGAACTACATATTAACTTCAATTTATACATAAAATTTTAATTTGCAGCTAACTTACGTTTCATAATTTTTCAGAATGTTTAAAAATCTGCTGAAAGAGATAAGAATATACGCTCAGAAGTTCATTGACAGAGGAAAAGATTTTAATTTGGAGTTGGCCATCAAGACACGCATCATTTCTGATGGACTGAAGTACTCTCTTGCTACTGGGAACTGGGGTGACGTTAAGAAGGCTCACCAGGCCAGAGCTGGAGTGTCACAGGTAGGACTTCTGACCTGATGGAGAGCACTGTGCTGGACCCACAGTTTGTATGGAGTAGAGTAGTCATGCAGCCATATTGAATTGACTGTGGTCCTATCTTGCAGGTGCTGAACCGCTTGACCTTTGCCTCCACACTCTCCCACTTGCGGCGAGTCAACTCTCCCATTGGAAGAGATGGCAAACTGGCTAAACCCAGGCAGCTACACAACACACTGTGGGGCATGGTGTGTCCTGCAGAGACCCCTGAGGTATGCTTTCAAATTTGAGGCTACAGCTATGGGTTCTCTGTGTGAGGGAGGTGTTTTTTTTTTTAATTTTTATTTTTTTAATTTTATTTTGGTTAAAGGACTGGGCTCCGGCATTTCATGGTGCTTTTTGTCTTCTACAGGGTCATGCTGTGGGGTTGGTGAAAAACCTGGCACTTATGGCATATATATCTGTTGGCTCTCAGCCATCTCCCATCCTGGAGTTCTTGGAGGAGTGGAGCATGGAGAATCTAGAGGAAATTTCTCCTGCAGCTATTGCAGAGTGAGTAGTCGATTAACCAGCAGAGGGCAGCAGCTGTGTCGAGATCACATATGTCTGAATGTGAGTGTAAAATTTCATTTTATTCTTAATAGTGCCACCAAGATCTTTGTTAATGGTTGCTGGGTGGGGATCCACAAGGACCCAGAACAATTGATGAACACACTGAGGAAGCTGAGGAGGCAGATGGACATCATCGTGTCAGAGGTCAAGCTCTGCCTTTTCACTGTCACCCATTTTGGTGCATTTCAATTTGCATCATACAAACTATTGCAGTTTCAGGGCAGTCTTAACTAGTTGAATTGGAAAATACGTAAAGCAAAAGGCTGGAATTCTGTGTTCGCCTCTAAATGCTAAGTTAGTTTCGGTCAGATGACAGTTGTCATTGGTACATAACTCCTTCCCATCTTTGTTCCAGGTGTCAATGATCCGAGACATCCGGGAAAGGGAGATCCGAATCTATACAGATGCTGGGAGAATCTGCCGCCCTCTGTTGATTGTGGAGAAGCAGAAGCTCCTACTGAAGAGGCGTCACATTGACCAGCTGAAGGAGAGAGAATACAACAACTACAGGTGTGGAGGTCTTTCCTGTTGTGGGAGCTGAACAATGAATGGCAAATTTTTGTATCTAAACTGGTAAACTTTAACATTTATTGCATGGAGAAGTGAGATTTTCAGCTTTAGAGAAAAACCCTTCAAGAATCTTTACTTGAAGAAATCTCTGTTAAGCAACATATATTTCTTATGATGGTTGTAAACCACAAAGTTTTATTGAAAAATATGCCATAACTGTTAACTGTGTCTTTTTAACTAAAATTATTTTCATGAGAAAAATGTTTTTACTGAACATTTGAGATGGTTTTGTTATCTTGTTCAATGTTAGAAGGTTTTTTTCCTTCTAAACGGTTACAGTTGGCAAGATCTGGTGGCCAGTGGGGTGGTGGAGTACATTGACACTTTAGAGGAGGAGACTGTGATGCTGGCCATGACTCCTGATGATCTGCAGGAGAAGGGTGTGGCATACTGTTCCACATATACCCACTGCGAGATTCACCCCTCTATGATTTTGGGCGTCTGTGCTTCCATCATTCCTTTCCCTGATCACAATCAGGTACATTTTGTTTTTACAATAAGGTCAGATACAGTCAGTCAGTGTGAACAACATGAACAGTTACAGACCCTTTGGATCTTCTGCATAATGATGTTAACCGAGCCTTAAAGGAAAGGCTAGAAGAAAAGATTTTTTTGTACTTGCTCTTTAAAGGATCATAGGTTCAGTGGCTGGGCAAACAGCAGTGATGTACTGATCATATGAAAAACATAATAACCATTAGACTTGTTTTAAGGGTTGACAACATGGCACAGAGTGAACTAAACAAATGTTTTTCTTGCAGTCTCCCAGGAATACGTACCAGTCGGCTATGGGTAAACAAGCCATGGGTGTATACATCACAAACTTCCATGTACGCATGGACACCCTTGCCCATGTGCTTTACTACCCACAGAAGCCCTTGGTGACCACGCGCTCTATGGAATATCTACGATTCCGAGAGCTTCCAGCAGGTAAGGGCTACAACATACAGAAATCTGGTATTTCTTCTCTCTGTTATACACAATTTTTCCTTGTTGCCATGTAGATGGTAATGAACAAAGCAGCACACTTGAGTTATGATTTTACAATTTCAGCTTTAAATTTTTTTTCTTTTTTTTTTTTTTTTTTGTTCCACATCAAGGCATCAATTCCATTGTGGCGATTGCATCGTATACTGGGTACAACCAAGAGGACTCCGTCATCATGAACCGCTCTGCTGTAGATCGTGGATTTTTCCGGTTAGTTCTTAATCTGAAATAGCGAATGTGGGTCGCGTACAGATAGATTTGTGGATAATGTTTTTCTGCTCAGCAGTTAAAGTTCTAACTTCTACTTTCAGGTCAGTGTTCTACAGATCATATAAAGAACAGGAGTCTAAGAAAGGTTTTGATCAGGAGGAGATTTTCGAAAAACCCACACGTGAGACTTGCCAGGGTAAGTCAGTTTGGTGTTCAAAACATATTTTGAATTGACCTGAAAGAGCTCATGCAAGATGAATCTGCAAAATAGTATACTTTGTCATACTGTAATGAAAATGAACTTGAATTGCACGTTCTGATTGTTTGCCTTTCTTTGGATAATGAATTTCATCCTTTGAGCTGTTTTGGACTTTCCAGATGTTTAACATGCAGACAGAGACGTGACCACAGTGTTCTCTTCCAGGAATGCGACATGCCATCTATGATAAGCTGGATGACGATGGACTCATCGCTCCAGGTGTGCGTGTATCCGGTGAGGACGTCATCATTGGGAAGACGGTGACACTTCCTGATAACGAAGATGAGCTGGAAAGCACTAACCGACGTTACACTAAGCGAGACTGCAGCACTTTCCTGCGCACCAGTGAGACCGGCATTGTGGATCAGGTCATGGTGACGCTTAACCAGGAAGGCTACAAGTTCTGCAAGATCAGAGTGAGTAGCATCACAGAAACCAAATGGCATGCTGATTTGTTTTATACTCCACAGATCGGCCTCCATACTGACAACTGGTTATAAATCATCAGCCTTTGCACAAAAATTACTTATGATTTTCTTCTTAAATATTGGGGAAGGTTGCTGCTGAGTTGTGCAATATTATTATAATTGCCAAACCTTGTGTAAAAATTTGGTGCAAGAGGTTGGTAAAATATTTCTGCAGTTTGAGTTTTTTTTACAAGATCTTCAAACTGCTACATATCTTGTAGAATTTCCTAAATATTTTTTTCCCAGGTTCGATCAGTTCGTATCCCCCAAATTGGAGACAAGTTTGCCAGTCGACACGGGCAGAAGGGTACCTGTGGAATCCAGTACAGACAGGAGGTAAATGTTGAAGTCTAAGCTGCTGCAGATAACTGGTTGGCATGTACTTTGTATTCAGTGTCTAACCTTTTGATAAAAAATGACAAAATTTAGTATTTTTTTGTGAACAGCAGCTATGTTGTTTTGACGAAGAGGTTCAGGATCTCTCAGAATTAGCAATATTAAATGTCTGTGCAAATATGACCCATTGTCCAATAACCTCTGTTTTCTTTGTAATATCTTATCAAGTTGTATGATTTACTAATTCATTCATGTTTCCCCTACGCAGGACATGCCCTTTACATGTGAAGGAATTACCCCTGATATTATCATTAACCCCCACGCCATCCCCTCTCGAATGACAGTCGGCCATTTGATCGAGTGTCTACAGGGCAAGGTACCATCCCACATTCCCTTAGTTAAAGCTTCACTGAGTGTTTATTAGGTAAAAGTAAATGTTTGACCACAGCCCATTCTTTTCCCCCGGCCAGGTGTCAGCAAACAAAGGGGAAATTGGTGATGCCACTCCTTTCAATGATGCTGTGAATGTGCAGAAGGTGTCCAACCTGCTGGCAGAGTACGGGTATCATTTGAGGGGTAATGAGGTGAAGACATTTTTTCTCCTCCTTATGTTCTACCTTTGTTTGAGCATTGGATTCATGTTAATAAATCTGAAAGCTCTAGGTGCCAATTTTTTCTGCTTCTTCTCCACAGGTGTTGTATAATGGGTTCACAGGTCGCAAGCTCACCTCTCAGATCTTCATTGGGCCCACATACTACCAGCGACTGAAGCACATGGTGGACGACAAGATTCATTCTCGAGCCCGCGGGCCAGTCCAGATCCTCAATAGGCAGCCCATGGAGGGCCGATCTCGGTGAGCCAGCAACCGTCAACAACTTTCAGCTTCTGCCTAAGCAGATTATCCTTTACATTTTTCCTGTCAAAGAGCTTGCAGTTTGTCTGCCTACCTTCCACTAACACTGCCACCCCTTGTCTGTACCTTTTGCCCATGCGCAGTGATGGGGGGCTGCGGTTTGGAGAGATGGAGCGTGACTGTCAGATTGCCCACGGAGCTGCCCAGTTCCTACGGGAGAGGCTGTTTGAGGCTTCCGATCCTTACCAGATCCATGTGTGCAACCTGTGTGGCCTGATTGCCATTGCCAATACCCGCACACACACTTACGAGTGCAGGGGTTGCCGCAACAAAACACAGGTTCGCAGCCCGACTTGATGTCTCCCCTTCTTTCAGCATTAGTGTTTGCAGCATCACCAGTTCTGTTATGCAGGGTCATTGTCAAGGAGTTTCTCCGAAACATTTATCAGGTTTTGACTATGCCAAGCAACCAAGGGGTGACAGTTACTACATGACGGGATCTTCGAGAATCCAATGCTGTTGGCTGACTGCACCTTGTTTGCTTCTTGTTTTTCAGATCTCCTTGGTTAGGATGCCCTACGCCTGTAAGCTTCTCTTCCAGGAACTGATGTCTATGAGCATCGCCCCTCGCATGATGACCAGTTAAAAAGAGCAACCATTCTTGCTCTCAAATAAAATGTCATTTTTGTGTTAGGGTATACCGGGTGTATTGAAAATCCAGTTAGGTTGTTACATTGTTGGATCGTTTTCTTGCTGAGCCTTTTTGCTTTTCAAGAAAGAAAAGCATTTTGTTGGTGATATTAGCATTGCGAAGATGGACAAAGATGGATGCCTTGTTTTGGTTATTTTGTAATATGAATGAATAAAGTCTGATTTTTAAATGGTTGGGATTTTGTTTTTCTTTGAACACATTCTTGTGACACGACACAAGCAACAGTCAATGGACTCATGGAAGACTTTGCCACAGTTTGTGGGGGGGGGGCTTCAGTGAGTCATTCCAGCCTTTGCACGTGAAGGATACTAAGAAACCTTCACCATCTCTGAGAGAAACACGAACTTGAGTTGTGAACTTCAGACTTCTATTTATTATTAAAAGTGAAGTAGAATGTGAAATACAACAGGAATATATTAACTAGTGGTTTACCTCTGGAGTGTTACATATGTAAATGCAGACCTTTATGAAAGTAGTTAGTTTTTGATACTGTTCAAGACAATTCCTACAGTCCATCCTCTTTCTCACTTCTCAGTCATTAGTGCATATCTCAACAGGGTGTAGCACAGTCAAGTACATTTAAAAGCAACAGTAAGGTTGTTTATGTGACAGTTGCTCAAACCTGTCATCTGCCCAAACCACCACACTGAGCCTTTGTATAAGTTGGTCCAGTACAATTTAAAAGAACCACTAAAATGATTTTTTATATATATGAAAATATATACCAAGCTTATTTTTCCAATGCAACAACATTTCTGCCTGGTTGTCATTTTACTTCTACATCAGCTATTTATTTTACTGCCTACTATGTCTTTCACTCTGCAAAGCACATGGATGGTGCTTCTTCTATAACAAAACCAACAGTGATTTACCCATTCATACAGCTGTGTGATATTTTACTGTATTAATTCAGGGCAAGTACCTCAATCAAGGGCACTACAGCAGGAAATGGGATCAAACCAAATTATAACTAAAAGCGTCCATCCAGGGAATGGTTGCCAGATAGACTCTTGTTTTTAATACGAGGTTATCAATAGGTAATGAACTGTTTATTGACATGAATGAATAAATGAAACTCTAATATTATATTATAAAATGTGTATCTGTTATCATTGTCATGCACGCTAATTTTTTTGGCATTTCACTTTTAGGGAACATACTTTTCACTTAGGAACCAGTTTCTTCTTGTAATAAGTAACAGTTATTTGATCCCTTCACAAAAATAATTTGCTTGAAATTTAACCTTATTTTGTGACCAATGGGTGTAATTTGTAATAGGTTGTGGTCATATACTTTTCCTTCATGCCCCTGTTTGTTGCAATGTTTTTAACCTCATTTTAACATCCTCATGCACTGTACAGCCCCGCAGATAGTTATTCTTACCCAATTAATTAAAAGAGGAGCAAATATGCTTCTCCTGTTCGAAAATACACTTATTATACCGACATCCTCACTTTCTTCATCCTTTTTGTGCCACAAATTTTCTTTCTTCTTTAGTCTCAATTGCATCTCCACAAACATACAGAACTTATGACCCTGACCTTGGCCTCCTTTGGTTGTGTAAACATAGGATTTGCTTAACTGCTGAAAAGAATTCATCCAAAATCCAGATGTTAAACACCAACCCATTTTGCTTCCAGAAACAATGTCAGTCTGAATGATCCTATTTCATTATTTCACAAAAACCTAAAAAACTGCCCTAAACATACAACATTCTTCACCTGTATAAAATGACTGATATTTTTCCCTGGTATAATTTTCTAAAATTACTATTTATAATTTAGCAGTTTTTACAGCAGCAAAGACATGAGAATTATGAGAATATATGAGAATTAAATGGAGAGAAAAGGGACATAGAATGAGTGTATGTGTGTGTGTGTGTGTGTGTGTGTGTGTGTGTGTGTGTGTGTGTGTGTTGGGGGGGTGGTTGTGTGACAACAGTGCTGTTTTTGATGGGGGCAAATGTTCCTCTTGGGGTAGTGGTCTCCATCAGTGTGTGTGCATTTACAGGTGGGCAAGGGAGTGTGCTGCTCATGTTGCTAATTCTCAGCCCAGTCATCTCCAACAAGTGTGTGTGTGTGTGTGTGTGTGTGTGTGTGTGTATGTAGGGGTGTGAGAAATGGTTGCTATACTGGATAAGGATGATTGTTTTGTGCCTGGTCTGGAGGTCCACAGAGTTGTGTGATCCAGGCAGGATTCCCCTCTTGCTGTCCTCCACCCTGGGCAGCTTCACAGCTCCTCGTCTTTAGCTGTGGAGGTACTGGGGCACATCAGCAAACACAGAGGCACATACAGACACACAGATGCCTACCACTTGTATGGCCACACCAGTGTCCCCTCACTGATGTCACCACAGCCAGCAATTCACTATCTACTAAAAACAATTGTTTTTGAGTGAGTTTCTACGTTTGGACCCACGCGGATGTCAATATGATTGCTCACTCACCATCCTCTGGATTTGTATATTACTGTGGTTGGTGCCAAACCACACACACACACACACACACACACACACACACACACATTTTCCACAGAGAAAGTGGCAACCCAGACTCCCGTGTTTTATGGGTTGAGCATGTGTTGGCGCTTGCAGGACTTGACTCCCAGGTTGCTCATGCTCTGCTGTGGCAGAACACCAGGTGAGTTTGTCTGGGCATGCAGAAGGTGCAGATCTCCCTCATGTGCTCACCTTTCACAATGGGAATGTCCTCCATGGAGTCTATCACATGGATGGTACCCACTGCTGATGCCGCTCCTTTGAGGTTGACTGCGTGGCACTGGTATGAGCCGCTGTCTGCCTTGGTGAGTGGTGAAATCTGGAATGAGAAGACATCATCATGTCACACGGTGTCAAGCACCAGAACATTTGAGTTTGATAAACACAGTCACACCATAACAAAGTCTGGGACTGAAGCACACAAACATGCAGACTGTTTCAAACTGTTTGGCAATTTCTGAGTGTTTTTGGAGGGTGTATTTACATTCCGAAAGACTCTACACACCCTAAAAAAGTCTTTTTTTGAGCATGGGGCTGTTTTAGAGAACTGGAGTCACAGACAGGTGCCAGGGCATATATGACCCAAATTATTTGCAAAACGCTGCTTGTTTACTACAGTCAAATGTTTACCATGGAAGTTGAGAATGCATATTTTACACATGAAAGGATATGAAATTGTTAGTCAGTAGCCAGAAAACAATTAAACATTGAGCTACTTACACTGATTTACTCATTTATAGAGCAGTGACATTTTTACTGCATGAGTTCAGGGTAAGTACATCGTTCAAACCCCAGACCCTTCATCACAGGAGGGAGACTCTAACCACTAAGCCACCTATACCATGCATGATTTGTGTGGGAGCTGGGGGATGAGAAACACTTACCAGTACCCACCCTGTGACCTCATGCTTCTCCGGCCCCCCGCGGGTTTGGACGGCCAGGTTGTCACGGTCACCTGGGAGCAACTCGGCCTTCCCTGTGATCTCAGAGATCTGAGGCCCAGACAAAAACCAGAATGCCTAACTACTGTTGCAAATCACTAAAATAGCCTTTAAGTAACAACATTTAAAAGTGCAAAACAGTGACAATAACTGAGTCACTTAGAAATGTAAACATATCTAATTGTAGAAGAAATGTGTAATATGTGCATGGCATTCCAAAAAGTGTGGGATTTAATTAGTCATATTGTTAAAAGATAGGGCTGCTTTACACCCTCAAATTGCTGGCTCATTCTTACTCACTGAGGGCATTCAGGGCTTTCATAAGGAAAAGTCACAGACTGCACAGAATGCTTTTCACATCCGCCCACACTGTTCCGCCAAGAAACAGCAGGCAAAGAAAGATGAAAGAAAAAGGAGATGTCGATGACCTCTGCTGAGCTCACACCATCCCTCTCTCAGAGAAAAGTGAGGTTTGTAATAGTTAGTCCCCTGCGATATCTAGCATGGTGCGTGACTGACCTCACACATCCACAGGGTAACAGTACTGAACTTCACAGTTTGGAGGACTTACAGCATCAACCCAGACTGTAAAATGAAATACAGTTTTAGGTTTGTACAATAACCTACTTATAGTAATTTACCTGTTGGGTAACAGTTGGGTAATGTTTATTATATCAGATCATGGGCACTACAGCAGGAGATGGGATTTGAATGCAGGTTTTTGGCTTGCAAGGTGATGGCTCTAACTATTACATCACCTACGGCAAATACCGATACGGACAGTTACTGTGGCTGTGCATTGACATACCGCACACCCCTCCCAGGAGTTACACAGCAATGGCTGCAGCCCAAAGTCAATATCCAGTGTTTTTCCATTGTTATTGTTTATGCCCTTATCCACCGGTGTTTGCTACCTGCTGACCTCACTTTACAGCAAGTATTTCCTTTCCCATACGTTCCAAACAGACACACCAGCCTTGGCTCTGCGATGGGCCGTGTTTATCGCCCCAAGAGCAGATGTGGAGCACTTTGGCTGTACGCCACCTTGCTGAAGTCACACATCCTGGAGGCCCACAACCTTCTGCTCCTTTGCATGCCTTTGTCTGACCTTGTGCTTCTCCCAACTCTGAGAACAACCGTAGGCTTCACATCGAAGCCTCACAGAAATTTTTAGCAATTCTTTCATGTCCCGATTCCCTGCGCTGCTCAGCAGTATTAATGCTAAACCAGACTAATGTATATGTGTGTCTGAGATATTTCCTGTTAACACAGCCCTTCCTGTTTCCTGGCCTTGTTTCAGTTTCACGTTATTTATAAGACAGTTCCCCCATGCCTCTGATTTATTTTATAACCACAAACACCTGACTTTATCAGTCAAACGTTCACCACACAGAGGAAGAGTGCCAAGATAAGTTTAATATCCATATATGAATTCAGTTTAGTTTTAAATTTCCAAATGCATTTTTAAGAATGGGACATTTGTCGATGAAAACTTTAGAAAAAAGGAAATATTTCCAGAAAATATTACATTTTTCTGTTAACGTTACAGTGTTAAACTTTAGGTAATGCTTGCTGTGAAGATGAATTATAAACGTAGCAGGACAGTGTAGGACGGTCTACACCTTTTTGGCTGTTTTATGGCGCTGCCCCTTTAAGAACGTGCCTGGATTCGGGGAAACCGTCACGCGCATTCGTTGTTCCAGAATGATCTGGATAGGAGTTTGGGGATTTTGCGAGCCCCTTTACTGTGGTTTTTATGAAAAATAATGTTTTTTCAAATGGTGGTGACAGTAAATACCACGTGAAACGCTTGCAAGGTTCACCTGCAGACAGGTGTTTTTTCGTCGCTGTGTACAGTTAGTCGGTCCGTGATGTTTAACTCGCGAATTCGCAGTTTGTTAGTAGAACACAGTTAATACCCGTCTGCAGGTTTACAGGTGAGCTTTTCTATATTTGCACCGCGTTTGTCTAATAAGCAATTTAAATGTTGCATTCTGAATGAGCCGTGCAGATAAAGCCTGTTTTCTCTGAGTTGTGGAAAATGAATAAATTCAAATGTACTAGGGTTGTTAGCACGTGGTTGCACTTTATTTTTTAAAAATCTTGTTGACCTTTCTGTCAGTTTTGGTTAATCACGTTTTGAAGGTGAACTGTGTTTTGTATTTGTTTTTTAAAGGTAAAGGTGTACATTACAAAGAGGCCGCTCCCTTTTTTATTTAGTAGCATCACAATAAAGGATCCCTTTATATTTAGTGTTGTCTGCATTGTTACAACAGGCAACACGATGATGGTGATAACTGGCTGAACATAAAGGATGGTTCTCCTTACACAAATATCTGTTCGTCCTCAGCAGCCCCACAGTTCTCTGCTTCACGAATGACCACATACATACGTACCTTCTTCCATGTGAGGACAGGGGTGGGGACACCAGCAGCTTCACAGCTGAGGTACACCTGAGAGCCGGTCACGTTCCACACCTCCCCAGGATTGGTCACAATGACAGGTGCTGTAAGACATCACCGAATCCGTTATCCTTCTAAAGGATGTTGCTTTAGGAAGACTGGATAAAATAAGTCTTTTTTTAAGGAAGTTTAAATGAATTTACATAATTATTACATGTTACTCATGATAATCTTACCAACATTCTTTGTTAAACTACCCAGACTGTACCGAAAGGAGATTGGCACACTCTACGTTACAGTTACACCTAATAAGCAAGAGGCAGAACAGGTAGGCTGTAAACAAATTGTGGTTCTCTGGATGTTTGATACTGAAATGGTAAGGACCTGGCTTTAATATTTAAAGAAACTAGTATATCGGTTATAACCCCTGCCCTACCAGACATAGGTTTGAGTCCCACCTCTTGCTATTGTAACTCTGCTCAAGGTGCTTACTCTGAATTAATAGAGCAGATATTACCTAGATATATAAAAAAAATAATTTTAAGTAGCTTGTTATAGAATCCTAATTTTGAAAGTCACCTCAGATACACCTTTGTCCAAGAACATAATAATGAAAAGATGTACAACTAACCCAACATTGGCATGAAAAATGTCTGTAAGAAATGGCTCTTGGTGGTATTTTCTTAAACTCTAATCAGCGGGACAGCACAAACATCCAGGGAGCGTCTACTGAGAGGACGTATTCTGTTGCACTTGAACTGAGGTCAAAATTCCATTCACTTAGTTGATGCTCTCATCCACAGCGCTGAACTGTACGTGTCCACTGTGGCAAAAATTTAGTATTTGCACATGCAACGGAGCATAAGGGGTTTCCATGAATGCCATTCTGCAGAGATATTTCTCTGTTAACAAAGGCTATTCAGGGGATAATCCTGGCTTGGCTCTCAGTTATAATTAATCATGCGAACGTTCAGCATGTTGCGTCAACAGGCCAGGCTCCTGTGTCTACAAGCTCGCTTCTGCTATTTGACCAGTGATCAAATCCCTTTCAGGTCTTAAATCCTTCTCGGCTGGAATTTCAGACGGCAGGTCTGGTCAGAACTCTGGGAGCGGAGGCAGTAACCCATGGTGCAGAGGCTGTCTGCCTCCCTCCTTGTTTGGCTCTGACATCACGAGGAGTTACTCTTTGCGCTGCCAAGTGGAAATAATGGAGCTACACGTCCAATTACAACTTCAGGCAGCAACTGCTGGTCCGAAGTCAGAGAGCATCTTGTTGATCTGGAAATTGACACTGGGAACTTATTTAGGAGCTGTCATCCTTCAGTGAGCTTCACGGGGGGTATTGTAGGAAGCCTAAACTAGAAGGCTTGTGGGGGGTACCTGGTCTGAAGTACCTGGTTCAGTGTTTTTGGCCACCATGGGGTGTACAGGAGCTACTCTGACAAAAAGTTTCTGACACTAGCCAAAAATGGGTCCAGGATAGACTGCTCTGTCACAACCATCCTTAGGATTAAGCAGTTGATGATGATGATTCTGTTTAAACTGTATTCAGGAACACCAAATCATAGAAAAAATTTAGTTGTGCCTGTTTAATATATATTTATAAATAATGTGCTCAGTTTTTTTTCCTTTATCAGACACTTTTGTTCGTCTCATATTTTGTTCAAAATTATGAACCTGTTTATACAGCAAGGTAATGTTTACAATATAAATTTAGGTTAAGTACCTCGATCAAGGTTACTACAGCAGGAGGGGGCAAATGGGACTGGAACCCACTGTCTCCAGATTCCAAATGCATGTACCCGACTGGGGTCATCAGACACTGTCAACAACCCGAAAATAAACTGCTCCACGTCTAAATTTACAGGCAGGAATTTATGAAGTTCAGAAACAGGGAAGACATTGAATATTATTATTACATGGAGATCAGTGACCACAGCAATAAGTTTTCTTATAATAAAATCACGTTACTGTTTCTGTCCATTAAGCCACAGAGGTGGTGTTAGGTGAGGAACGTTAGCGGACTGTTGTGGTGGAGCTCCTTACCTTGTCCACACTTTCCCTTGCTCTCCATGCGCACCTCTGGCTTCCCTTGGGCCACTGCTCTCGCACTGGCTGCTCGCAGCTCGCAGGCGGTCCGGTATGTGATCCCATCCGACCCACACACCTCGTACGCATTCCTGCACATGCACACCCCTGTGCCCGATCCTGCCTTGCTTCTCTTGCCCCGTTCCCCACGCTCGCCCCGCACACACTCCAGCCCTGGAACGCAGCGTTTGCTGTCGGACCCGCGGCCACCGCACGGCTCCCCTTCCCCAGAGGCGCAGGATGGACAGCAGCTGCATTGGTCCAGCAGGGATCCGAACTTGCAACCTTCGGGCGGCAGGGGGGTGCACTGTATGGGGTCGCAGGGGCCACAGGAGCGTGGCACGCGGTCAGCATGTATTGGCCTGTTAGGCAGGCACAGTGCCAGGAACAGCAGCAGAAACACCAGCATGTTGTTTGGTCACAACAGTCTAGGAGACACAGACTGGAGAGTGGAGGAGCTTGGCAGTGGTTTTGTGGGAATGTGACCCCACCCCAAAGAGGTTGAGAGAGAGTGAGCAAGCAAGAGAGAGAGGAGCACTCCTCAGCACTACAGAACTGATCCTGTAAATCCTCTTTATCTGCCATGTATTGTTGTATGAAATTTTGCTTGTGAACAAAATAATGATCACATGGGTACAACATATAGTATTTTTAAGCAGTGATAAATAGACCAGGAGACACACAAAAAAACTAATTGAAAGAAAGGATTTATTAAAAACTCCACACAGAATTAATATCAACTCAATCTGCTGAGAGCAATTTTTCATCTTTTTATTCTCTCAGGAACCGTCCTGCTGTATTTGCACATGTGAAGGTTCTCCGGAGGGGCAGAGGGAGACTGTGTTTGGATGAGTTTTGCTGCGGTTCCTGCTCCATTAGTCCAGTGTTTCTGAAACAAGGTGCTTTCACTCACCCATGTGTACAGTAAGTGCAGAACAGTGAGTGGTAATTCGATATAGAGGAGGCAGCGATGACCCCATTGGAGCATAAAATGCTCACGTTTGACCGCAGCAGCAAAGAAAGACAGTGTTCCCCCGAGGTCATTGCTGAGACCTCATATTTTATGCCCAAAACAGGTAAAGAACCCAGTCTCAGCAGCATCGGAATGGAGCAGATGACCTTGTGAGTCTGGACCAGTGTTGCCCCCTGGTGGTGGGAGGATGCTCTACTTGAGGTACTTGGCAACAAAGGCGGAGGCGATGTCTCTATAGGGTGTGTCCGAGTCAGAGCGGGTGATGGGGATCCGGCAGAGGCGACGGAAGCGAGGTGAGCGCAGCAGTAGGTTGTGACCCAATCCCACACAGCTGGAACTCAGCCAGTACAATGCCATGGACTGTGGGAAAAGGTCAAAGGTCAGCAGCACTGTTCACTGACAACACAGAACTGAGCGGACAAGGACAGGGTGATCGGAGCACAGCTAGTTTGTCTCATACAACTGTTGCTGGGCCACATCCCTCAAGTAATTGTCTATAGAAAACAAGTGGCTTAAAAACATGATAAAGACTGTCATTTTAATTCAGGTAAAAGTAGTCAGTGTAAACAGAAATAGTGGGCCCACAAAGATGTAAAGGTCTTACTGACCATATCACTTAGTCTCAAGCTTGTGGCTGTCTGCTCATGTTATTGTTGATTCAACTTGAGTAACTAGATGGTTTAGAACCCGAGACAAAACAACGATGGCGATTATCTCAGAGATTTATGGGAGGAGTGTGGTGGGTCCCACAGGCAGGAGATGAACCTGTGATGCCTCCACCTCTAGCTGCAGGTTTGGAGGAACTGTCTGCCACAAGAGGGAGGGGGAAAAAAAACCACTCAGGCTGTCAGGCATATCTGTTCTAGTGTTGGGTTTCAAAAAACATCATGAGTCAGTGTACATAATTTGACACAAGGGTAAATGCCAGGAGAGCCACAAGCCTTGGCCTGTGCAACTGTGTGTGTATGTGTGTGTGTGGAGAAAGTTGGAGTGAGGGAGCTGCCGAGTGTGTTGCTGCAACATGACATGTCATTCTTGCGCCTTTTGTACGCAGCAGCATCAAAATATTCAGCCCCTCAGGTGAAATGTGGCAGAAGGTAACTGTGGGGCAGATAAGATCCAATTGAACCAGCTCAGCATTCCCCTGCTTGCCTTCACCTGTCTAGACTTATCGTTTCATCTCATAAAACAGGCATTGTGGCGAAGGGTTTCAGTTGAGCGGGTAGTTCGGCCATTGTGGAACAAACACAAGTGCGTGACTCAGGAACACAAAACATACTGATGGCACTGTGGCTGCAATTGGAATCATCACCACGGAAATTCCCCGGATGAAGTTGGTAGCAAACTTCTGGAATGTAGACGGCTCTATTTTCCTAAGAGAGAACAACTGAAGAGGAGTATGAATTAGAAACAGAATAACTTACAAATGCACTTTTACAAGACATACACAATCAAAATAAATGGGCAGCTTGATTTCTGGAATTTATAAAATATATAATAAAAATACAGTTAAATATTATTGCAACGTTGCAACACTGAAGTGGCTGATCTTCTGAATTACCTCCACAATGAGCAGATTTATGATGCCCAGGGACACAGGCATCACCCAGGTGGAGTCTGGCAGTGTGAGATCCGGGAACCAGAGAGCACCCCCTGTTGCCAGCTGTCCCTGGAAGGCTGATGGAAATTATGTGATTAGTTGTATTTACCATGTGGAGGGCCTTGCAAAAAGAACTTCACCTTCTCAGCCCAAAAAGTTGAAAAGAATTTTTCTTTGGCAGGAAGGTAGCAGGTAATCATGTAAGACTTTTCATCCAGCTGGCTTTTGGGTCTTACCTGATGGGTTTGCTACTGGCCCCCCTGTGCTGAGGTTTCGCAGAGCCAGGGACAGGCACACCCACATGGGCAGCTGGACCCACACCAGCAGGCTGGCTTTGAACGGGTGGCAGTTGTCCCGCACATACAGCTCAGAAACAATGCGCCGCAGGTTCTTCTTGAACTGATACCTGCAAGTCCACACACCACAGAGTTGAGAAGGACCTGAAATGCTGAGCAGCGGAAGCATCAAATCACAGAAATAGTTATTTTATTATTCTGAGGCTAAGCTAAATGGCTTTCAGAGTTCACGAGGACTTCTGGGCTGAACCACTGAGTTAGAATAACAGACTTCCTCAGCTGGGGTGAAAAGTCATCTCTTACTGACAAGTCTTTTCTGACCAGCCTTGTTGCTTCGCTCCGACAGACACCTCATAGCTCAACCGTTTGGCCAGATCCGCGATCTCCGCTTGTAGAGCCTCAACCTAGCTGGAGGCAAGAGGACAGGCAGTTATATTGTGGACATGTTATCTGCTGAGAAATGCTGGAATACATGATTTGGCAGGATGATGTTAAAGAAGGTGGATTCCCAGTGGAAGAGTAATGCTTTGACTCAAAATCTGTTTGTTCCAAGTAAAACACTGTAGATATTTAAATTGCTGTCCTGAGCTGTGGGACTGAAATCACAGAAAGTTCAGATTGGACCCTCAGAGTTCAGCTTTTTCAGACATTTTGGAAATGCCACCCTAAATGACTGTATCTGACATTGACCTGAGGTCTAAGCTGTGGGGCCCAGCACAAGCACTAAGAAGAAGATAGGTGCATTCAAGGACATTATTAAGGCACCATGTCAGCAGAACCAAATACTGTGGCTGTATGAAGGGTCAGCTCTGCTCTCTAAAAGCCCTGAATTACGAAACTGAAAACAGCTGATATCTATGATGTTCATCATCTTGACCTCTCACACTGGTCAAGCAAAAGGAAGCTGGAAAAGCCACCTCCCAATGCCAAGGGAGACAAACTGTTCTACACACTGGGCCTAGTGTTTACATAAATGAGGTATTTAAAAGCTCCTCGTCCTTCTGCAGAGCCAGTATGTAAACACAAACTGTGGAGATACTTGGTAGGGACTTACAAGTTCCCGACCACATTCTTTATTCTGGGTCCCTTTCAGGGGGCACATGTCACCAGAGAATAATATGCTGCTTGCAGTTTTAAGTGTTGGGCAGCTTGAACAAGGAGCTGTGTCTCACTGGAGACTGAGAGCACTAAAGGGGATTGTTAAATATACTCTCCTGGAGGTTGCACAATGGCTCCAGTTTCTCCCTACAGTCCAAAGACATATTTCAGCCAAAACAGTCATTCTACCAAAGCCATCACTCTGTATGTGTGTGTGTGTGTGTGTGTGTGTGTGTATGTGTATGTGTATATGTGTATGTGTGTGTGTGTGTGTGTGTGTGAGAGAGAGATGGACCCCCAGCTACAGTGTACTGTGCCCCATACATTGTGTCTAGGACAGGCTCCGAAGTTCCTTCGCTTGACAAGTAGTTACTGTTGCAGTGGTGGATATTTCAAATTTCATTACTTTAAAAGCACAATTCATAATCCACAACACATATAACTACCTTGACTGTAGCAACATAGATTACATTCCTCTTTCATAGGTTATTATAGAAATGAGATACAAAGGGAGACAAAATTCCTTACATCTTTTTAACTGCTGTTCCGGAGCACAATCAAGTAGTGCCCATGAATTGTATTCCTTATGCAGAGCTCACGCCAATCTATGATATCAGAAAAGATGAAACATAAAACTTCAAAGTCTGGCTTCAGATGGGGTTGTGAGGACTTAAGATGCGTATCACTGTGACCACACTGAGTGTTTTCAGGTCTGAACACACACAGTGACCGAGAGCAGTACCCTACTGGTGGAGCCTGTTTGGCCATACACACACTCCTCTGATCCCATTCGTACAGAAAAAAAAATCTCCAACTATGTCCAGCTCTCATGACAACACAGACCTTGGCAAGGATGACCATCTGGTACACGCCCAGTGGGAGGGTGATGGCTGTTCGCAGGGCCATGGTGGTGCAGATGATGGAGGCCCACCAGGGCAGACCAGTGACCTGCTGCACGGACACTAGCAGCTGCTCCGTAAGGTGGATGGGCTGTGAGTCTGCCATACTCTCGTACCAGCCATCCTGTCCCGTGGTCAGGTTCCTCTGCGGTGCTGTAGCCAGACCTGACACAGTGTACCGCAGACACCCAGGCCTCTGTCCACTGCGCTGGCTAGAAAGGTCGAGTCCACTGAAGAGCGAGCGGTGACAGACACTGAGGACAACTGACTTCGGTATCCACCTCCATCCGTGGGAATTTCGTAGGGATGCAGCAAGCAACAGTCGAGATGACCCCCGGCAGAGCATCGCATACACAGCTGCAGGTCAAATATGCAAAACAAATACTGTTATCAAGATGATCAGAGAGGTTTTATAATTTTATAATCACATCCTATGTTTATATACACTTCTTTGTAAATTGTTTACTTTCTGAAGGCTCACCTTTGAAAATGTGTCTACCTTTAATATATCTGGTATTTCAGTAAGGAGGGCCTTTCTTTGTGTGCAAATATCTATCATCAGCACATCTACAACTATTCACTTTTAAATAACTCTTCTAGATCCCAGTGCACAGCGTTTCAGTCTTCAATTGCTCAGCAGATGGAGTTACAGGAAAATGCACTTATTTAATGTCATCAGCATCATTAATGTCATAAAGTCAAACAATGCAGTGGAGCTGTCGAAAACAAAGATTATATTACATATAGAAAATGATACAGAAAGAATGGCGTGAAGGTCATCTTAAAATTTTTGCATTCTTCCAGACATCAGCGGAAAGGATCAGGGTGAGAACACAACTTCACTAAACTTTCAGGTTGTACGGTTTTGAAAATTCAAATAATTGCTGTCTAACGTTAAAAAGCAACAGAATTAATATCTGACGGGCTCACCCAGCGCAGTCATCACTCGATGAGAAACAATTTCAAATATCCGCTTTCAAGCCTATTTTGTGTCTTATTCAGTTAAACAGGACTGCAATCAGGAATAAAAACTGAATCAAACTGAATGAATTTGTCAATATCCACATTTCGGAAGCACGAACAGGCCGGCCTGTGATGACGTAATAATAATGCGCCAAGAAAATTCTGACGTATTAATCGAACACCCAACCGGAAGCAGCTTCGAGAAAATCGCTTGGAGGATATTCAAAAGAATTGGCTAACAGCGCTCCCTTGTGGTCCCTGGTCGTTCACTACTGCCACCTGCAGGGAGATGTTTTAACGTTTGTGACTATTTTCAACATTTGTCGGGTCAACCAAAATTAGTGAGATAACAGCTTTTCTCGCTAAACGAGTCAACAGACACCCATGCAAAACTTGTTTCCTTAGAGTATTCAGGGGAAAAATGGCGGGACAGTGTGCAGCATCTATCTATTCATTCATTTATCTATCTGTTCATTCATTCATTTTATTCCCGTTGTTAAATGACCACAAGAGGCCGCTCTACTTCACTTTGTCATTATGGGTGGGGGATCATCTGGATTGAGCGCTAATATGTCTGGAATTTTTTTTTAAACCGAGCTGTTGAGAAGTCCGCTGATTCAGTCCTTTGTATTTGTCGTCGGTTTCTGGCTACAAGCGATAGCCACTGCTGAAGTATTTATTCCCACATAGAGCAAAATGTGAGACATGCCACTCCGCTCTGTCCTCTGTGTACCTCCATCACTGGACAGGCCACACCTCCTTTTTCTTCACATTCATGGGGCTTTGTAACTGCCTGCTGTGATTTCATATGGGCCAGCAGGTGGCGTAATGGTCAGAGCTGCCATTTCACTGTCAAAGGAGATGGATTTCAATCCCACCCTCCGCTGTAGGCCACTTGATCAAGACCAGCAGTCTGGACCACAGCGGCTCCTCACATTCTGCAGTGAGATGAGACCGAACACTGGACAAAACAGACAAAATGAGTTATTTATCAGATGGGTAATGAATATATAAGAAATTGAAGATAAGTTAGTAGATAAATAAGCGGTATTAGGACCTAGAGAAACCCCTGCATGTCACCTGCAGTCTTTCATCAGAAGAGCAGGAAGAAGAATGTTTCTAATCCCATCCCTGTCTTGTCTGTGCTCAAGAGGTCCAGTAGAAACTTCTCAGCCAGTAGAAATTACAGACCCCTTGAATCCTATTACCTACACCATATATCATCATAATGAAGTTACAGTGGCAGCAGGACGTACAGGCAACAGTGAAGCACACAGGCATCTCATATCTGTCTGTCTGGTGAAGAAGGTACAGCAGTGTCTTTATTTCCCGAGGAGGCTGAAAAGAGCTGGACCACCCCCCACACCCCCATCCTCACCAGCTCCTACAGGTGTGTCACAGACAGCATCCTGACCTCCAGCATCTGTATGGGAGCTGCAGTGCCTCTAAGGGAATCTCTGCAGGGGGGTAGTGAAGATGCCCAGGACCCCACTGCCCACCATCCAGTCCACCTACAACAAGTGGTGTGTGAGGAGATCTTGCACCATCACCAGATCCCCTCTCACCCTCTCCTCTGTCAGGAAGGTGCTGTTGCAGCGTGTGGGTCAGGAACAGCTTTTCCCCTCCGGCTCTCGGGCAGCACGGAGACTGAGCAGCACCTCTGCTGACCACCTCCCACTGCACCGCCACCCTCACCACTCATCCTCTTTTCTTATCTGTTTTTCTATTCATCTCCATTTTATCTATTTATTTATCTATTTATCTACATTTATTTATTTACCTACTTGCCTATATGTTGTTATCAGTACTGTGGACTGTGGTCCAGTAGAAACTGCACTTCATTCTATACGTCTATAAAAGTGCTGAATGACAATAAGATCTCAAACCTTCAATGAATCAATGCAAAAAAGCTGTATCGTTTATTGATAAATGAAAGAATAAAGGAAAACTTTATTAAAAATCCCAATAGTAGTAGTTCTGTATTCTATTTAAATAAATCCATGTAAATATGAATATTACTTTTTCTACTAACCACAAGAATAATATTGTTTATTTTGTAGTGACGTGCAGGGTTCATTTGTCTTTTATTCAAAGTGAAATACAGCTAGAGTAGTTTTTATGTTTTAAATACTTTTTGTTACACTCGTGTTCGGGAAAATTCCTCTCTGAATGAGAAGTAAATCCGCCCACAAAACTGCCTTCACGTCTTTAAGCGGCGATTCACTGCAGTATTTGACTAAATTCATTATTATCAAATCAAACGATCAGGGAAAAAAAACAACATTTCAAGAGAAACATTTCTGAAAATGTGTGCTGGAGCACGACGTTATTTTATTTACAAAATAAAATACAAAAAAACGCCACCATTTGATGAGTCTATTTCTCCGATGATTGACAGCTCTGATGACTGAGTGGCCTCTGTGTGCGGGGTCGGCGGTCCCATCAGCAACGCAGCGACACGCACCGCACCGCACCGCCCCGCCCGTGGTGTCGCCACACACTCTATCGCCGCCACCCCAGTGAGACGGGAGCGCGCAGCCCGGCGCCGGAGACGCGCTCGGACGCGACGTCGGGTTCAGTTGGAGGAGCAAAGGGGGACGGAGGTGCGACGCACGAGCCGCTCGCAGGTAGTGGGGGGGTGGAAACGAGCCGTTTGGAAACCCGCAGGAGTGCGGGACCGCTCACGTTTTTCTAGACCGGTGTTCGGTCCCGAGCTCGTGCGGATTGGGCGGGGCGTGGCGGCGGGAGTGTCGAGGGGTCCGCATTGCATCAGACCGAGCTCGAGCCGGCAGTCTCACGCGCTCCGGAAGGCGTGTCAGTTCAAGTCGTGCGCGATAAACAAATTCCCAGAACGCGCAGCAGGTCGCGCGCCGCCGGGTCACTTTGTGGTAATCGAAAGTGAAAACTGTCGTTTTCCCGAGGAGTCGAACAGGTGTGTGTTTGAGGCGCGCGGAGCAACACGAGCTGCAAGTTTAAATATCATTTCATTACATATTTAAACAGATTTTCGAGTTGTTGGTTACCGTTTCACAGTTAGCAGAGTTATTGGTGTGAAACTGCAGCTGTGAGGAAACTTTCAGATTGACCGCGGCGGACCGGCAGCTGCAGTTCTAATTTGTGTGAAAGAAACTTAAGTAAAAACGAGCTTTATTGGTCCACTTCGATTTGATAATTGATTTATTAATTATTACAGAGGAGGAAGAAAATAAAGACAGAGCATATGAGTTTGAGGGTTGTTGGTTCATCCACAGTGCAGCGCAGAGCTCCCCACACCAGCTCTCTCTGTCTCTCTCTCTCTCTCTCTCTCTCTCTCTCTCTCTGTGTGTGTGTGTGTGTGTGTGTGTGTGTGTGTGTGTGTGGGGGTGGGCAGCTGAGTCTGAGGCCAGGTGTGTGTCGCCCTGCAGGATGTCGGACGTGGAGCTGGTGAAGAAGATGCTGAGGGCCGTCCTGCAGGCCAACAAGGGCGGCGTGTCGCTGTCGCGCCTGCAGGCTGAGTACCGATCCCTCACTGGCGAATTCATCAACCACAAGCAGATGGGCCACCAGTCACTGGATGGCTTCCTCAGCACCATCCCCTCGGTGGTCAAGATGGAGCGTAGCCGCAGCGGGGAGGTGAGCACAGCCTCAGGCCCCAGTCCAGACCTCCTGCTGGGGGTGAGGCGGGGGTCTGCAGCTTCTGAGTCTACATGGTGCTGAGTCACCAGGATTCCACACTAAACTAGTTTCATAAGAGTCCTGGGTCATCAGCACCAGAGAACCTTCTGGATTGTTGTCCTCCGGGATGCGTCAAATAGCCCAGCTCCATGGCAACGCTGGGGGCATCTGGCTGATTCCTGAGGGTGACAAGTTACATACTGCACTGTGTGTGTGTGTGTGTGTGTGTGTGTTTGTACTTAACATAAGATCTATAAAAATAGAAGATATGAAATACCAGCGTAAGTTAAAAAACCAGGGATTAGTTATAGGAGCTCAGGCGTGATCTTCAGGAGTTTTGCAATGTGAGCAGATGGACAGCTGAAGTGGTTGGGGCCATTGTGAAGGCCTGTGGGTCGTGACCCTGTCAGGGAACAGATGCTGTGGGGTGAGGGAGGAGTCATCAAGCTGTAGCTGATTTTAGAAAAGAAACAAGTCCTTGACAGCCAGGTAGTGGGCGGCAGGTGGCGGACTGGTTAGAACCGTCACTTTCCACTCAAAAGTGGATTGAATCCCACCTCCTGTTGTGGTGTCCTTGATCAATGTACTTACCCTGAACTGATATGGTAAAAATGCTGTAAAAATGGGTAAATCAGTACGCTAGACTACAAATCTCACATTGAAAATTGCTTTGAAGAAAGGTGTCAGATACATTAATACTACTAATAATAGTAATAATACAGGAACATGTTGTAATGACCACAACCCCTCCAGGTGATCTGCCACGCTGCGGTGTGCAAGGAGACGGCGCACATTGCACAGCTTGTCGCCCGCCAGCGCACCTCCAAGAAGGCCGGGCGTCCCCAGCTTGTCAACTGCCAGATGAGGGTGAAGCCAGCCGCGCCCTTCGTGCTCAACGGTAGGTGTGTGGGGCGACACAACGGGGCCGCGTGTGGGTGTAGTTGAGATTCACACTCTCATGTTGATATAAATAATATGTTGGCGTTCAACAGGGAAAAATTCCGGTAACCAGGCCTCTCTGTCCTGTTTGTGCGTCCGGACGGATGTTGGGTCGAGCGATTCCTTTCCGTTTGGCCTGTATGTTTCTTGTGTGAGCTGTGACTCGTGAGGTGAGAAATGGCGAAAGGTGCCAGTGCAGCTTCCCCTTTGGTGTGACGGTTAATTGGCAGGTCGGATCTTGACGTGGACTGAGCGTTGGGACAGGAGGGGTTGGTGGGTGTGTTGTGGTCGAGCTTTCGGAAGCGCAGTGCTGACCGACCCTGTCAAGCTACGTGGGTTTTTGTTTGACGTTAGAATCTCAAAGGAACATTTTGTGCGGGCCCTCCTGGGCTGTGGGTTCTAGTCTGACTCTACCTGTGTGGAGTTTGGATGTTCTCCCCGTGTTTATGCCCTCGGGTGCTCTGGTTTCCTCCCACAGTCCAAAGAAATGTGTTTTAGGTGAGCTGCTGATTCAGCATAACCCTTAGTGTGTGTGGTGATGGACCCCAAATTGCTGACTGGCATTGCATTATGGGAGCATTATTTTTAGTTTCGGTGAACTTTGTCTTAATAAACTTGCAGGGTTCTGCTGCTGGTTTTTTTTTTTTTTTTTTTTTTTTATAAATGGTCTACTTTGTGCTTTGGTGCATTTTGGTGCAGAAATAGCAGACAGTGGTTCTGTCCCATTTTNCTGCTGGTTTTTTTTTTTTTTTTTTTTTTTTTATAAATGGTCTACTTTGTGCTTTGGTGCATTTTGGTGCAGAAATAGCAGACAGTGGTTCTGTCCCATTTTGAAGATTCTCAGAGGAGGCGGCCACTGCATCAGATGCTAAGAATAAAGTCTAATATGAGGCCAGATGCTGTCCTCTTGCCCCCCCCCACCACCACCCACCATTCGGGATAGGGTCCACTGCCTGCAGCCGGCCTGTGGGAGTGATGCCGTCGCTTGGGGGTGATGCAGCAAAAGGAAAGACGTCTTTGACAGACGCGTCGGGAGGGAGCCACAGGAGCAGAGCCCCTGCCAGTCAGAAGACCATCGTCATCAATTTTTTTTTTTTTTTTTTTTTTTCCTCCTCCTGTATATCGAGACTCCTCTGCAGCTGCAGCTGCCATTGCCTTGTCTGTGTCCAATATCCCTGGCCCACAGGGGAGGGAGAGAAAGCAAGGTGGTTGGCTAAGTGAAGGAGGGAAGGCGCATGCGTCGGTGGGTTGCGTTCGATCGGACCGCGGGCAGAGTAAGGTAATATCGAACCACAGTTGGGACGGTTTGGGATACACTTACTGACCTGAGGGGCGGCGGAGGCTCTACTGCTGTGAGCTGACAGGTACGTTGCTGTATTTGTGTTGCGTTTGAGATGCCGTGCTCTGTGGACACTTCATTCTGCGCTGTGGAGGCAATAAAACACCGTCTTGGAGAGGTGCTGCTTATCTCGGCTGTGTCTACACCTTGTGCTGCTTCTTACTTGGACTCGTCCTCTTTTGCTGGCAGCAGCCAGGCTGATGACATGACAGTTGTGCAGTTGATGTGATCAAGTTTTGCAACATAGTGAGCCTGGAAGGAGATGGCTGTATCTCCTGTATAGGTTGAATAGTTTTGCATATGCAAAGAGGGCTGTTTAGCAGCCATCGGCATAGTCCTTCAATCTTTGTGTGTGTGTGTGTGTGTGTGTGTGTGTGTGTGTGTCCTGCTTGATCCCATGTCACCTCCACCTTCTGCCCCCCCCCCCAACAGCCAAACCCAGGACGTCACTCCGTCAGCCAGACCACATGGGCTACACCGGGCGGGGCACGATGCACCTGTCCACAGGAGGACGTCCTGCAGGACACGGAGACTTCCGGCAGTCTGAAGGGAAGGTCACTGGACCTCAGAACAAGCCAGGGAGCATACACAGCCGGAAACCACAGACAAGCTTCGAGAAGTAAGTAGTGGAAACCAACCTACATCCTTCACTCATCACCACGAGGCTAAGCTCCAGGACAGTGGTGAACATCACCACGCAGGGTTGGCATTTCTGTCTTTTCAATTCAGGTTCATGTTGCCTGAGCATCTGATACCACTTTTCACAACACTAAAAGTAGTTTCTGAGGACAGGACACTGTAAGGCAAAATGGACCAGTCAGAGGACAGGTCAGTCAGATGCGCGGTCACTTCTTAATGGGTCAGTAATACAGCAGTGTTTTCTGTGTATCAGACAGTGCTTCCTGGGTCTTTTCAAAATAGGCCAATCAAAGTTAAGCTGTTTCCAGTAATGAGCCGGTCAGATGGGAGACTCTACAGTGTTTCTGCTTAATGGGCAACTTACATTGAAGTGCTTTCTGGGCCAATCAGATGGGAGTTCTCACTGTCTACAAGACTTACTGACATGACTTCACCAGTTGGAACCCTGGTGCTGAGGATTTCCTCACCCTGTCCCGGGGCGGCGTCGCTTTCTTTCCATCTGGGGAAGGTTATCGATGTTGTGCGTAAACCCGAACCGGATGCCTGATTCCACCCAAGCTTCTAGAAACCTCTTCTCTCTGGGTGTCTGATGGCTCTAAAACGCCATCTTCTCTCTCCTCCCCAGGTAAACCAACAGGGACATTGCCGAGCAGGAAAAGCAAGGAGCTGTGCTGGCATCCCCGTCACTGAGTCAGAAAACATGTCCCCACATTGCTGTTGGTGCTTTGAGCTTCTGGAATCCATCCAGGCAGATGGATCTGACACAGAAAGTCTAGAAACAGGGAGGGCTTCTGGGAAAGGTGTAAACAAGAGGAGTGTTGTCTCTCTCTCTCTCTCTCTCTCTCTCTCTCTCTCTCTCTCTCTCTCTCTCGCTCTCTCTCTCATTGCTATGCAGACGGCGCAAATTCGGTGCCAGGGCAGCACCGTGCTGTTCTTCTCCTGCTTATTCAGCATGCTGTGCTAGCAGTGTGACTGTTCGGGTGGGGGGGAGGGTGGGGGCTGGTGGCTAAGGTGGCCCCTGGCCAACTGACCTCACCGGCTGTTCTGTATGCCACTGAACCCCTGGCCCCGTACGGCTTATGGCCGGGACACAATGGGTGGCGTGTGGTGGTGCTGCGTTCACGAGAGCCCCAGTGAATGTGGGAGAATGGACTCCTAATCCCTTTATTAAGCGGGGCGATTAGCCGGCCCCTATCGATCCGCCGTGACTCAGCACAAAGCTGACCCCTGCCTCTGCCTTCAGCTCCTCAGCAGCATAGAGCTACATGTTTATTCCCAAATGGTGACCCTCTGGTTAGTCATCACCTTTCATCGAAGGTCACAGGTTCAAGTCCTACCTCCTGCTGTAGGTCAAGGTGTTCACCCTGAATTGATAGAGTAAAAGTTACTTTGCTGTAATAATCGGAGTGCTGCAGCTGTGAGCTGTCTGTGCTGTTGCAGTGCTGACGAAGAGGCACCGTGGACATGACGCAGCCTGTTTTGCTGTCCAGTGTTCCCTATACCTCCCCAGACAAGAGGATGTGAAATCTGATGGGTTTAGTCATCATTGTCAATCATCAACAGAGATCATGGAGATGATGCATGTTCCAGGAATGTTCATTGTTTATAATGTGCTTATTATCATGGTTCATGTACAGTCCAATACAGCAGATAACACAGTTTGTTCGTGGTGGGAAGGTGTGTTCTGGCCCAGCTGCATTTGATGATGGAGCTGTTTCTCAAACCTGTTGTTTCAATCCGGTCGGGGAAGTAAACTGTTGCACCTTGGCCTATCTGAGCACCGGGCCACTCCCGTGGTAGCAGTCACAGGGCAAAGGGAGAGTCGTCCCAAGTGGCCAATATACTGAAAATCGTGAGGAACGTACTTATAGATCAGTAAAAACTGCTCACTTGGCCAATCATAATGCAGTTAAAAATATAGACTGGTTCCAGTGGGAGGCGCCCTCTGCTGCTGTCACTTGTCACTGGGGGGTTGCAGCTTGAACACTTTTCCCACTGTCATGATGGTGATGATGTTGATGTTTAACAGTGATTACATTTACTTGCACACTTCAGGGTGAATAATGGAGTGTGAAAGCAGAGCGTGGAGACGAGTTATTTCTCAGTTCAACAGAGCAAAAGGCAAAAAAGTACAGAGAGTCTGCGGTGAAAGTGCTGGGATGTTCTGTGAGCGTGGCAACCTCTGAGCTGTTGTGTTGGAGTGATATATTACCTGCCCAGTGACACTGCACTGGTGCTCTGGAATGGCGTACTCTGTGGGTGTGTGACTGTTTGTATGTGAGAGAAACCCGTTCCTTGTGCTCTTTTTCATGGCAGGTTTGACAAAAAGACCACCCTGCCGTCCAGGTTTCAGAAGGAAGTTCAGGCTCACCTATCCAGAAATCCTCAACAGATCAGTGGTAAGCTTGACATGGGGATCCAGCAGATGTCATGGTGGTTGGATGCTTGCTTTGTCATGAGAAACTCCCTGTTTTGAATCCCCACGTCCTGCTCTTATACCCTTGATGAAGGTACTTACCCTGTTACAGAAAAATTACCCAGCTATATAAATGGGTAAATCACTCTAAGTAGCTGAGGGTACAAACCTCATGTCACTTTGGAGAAAGATACTGGATGATAAAAGCTTATTAATAAAGTCCATCCTTGATTTAAAATCCTCCCACCTCAGTTTTAAGGAGGATTTGGACTTAAGGAGTGTCACAAAAAATTGCAAAATAGGTTTTTTTTTAAAATATTTATTCTATTTTGATGCATAATAAAAGGAAAACAATAAATATATCCTTAAAATCATCTTTTTTAAGCTTTGGTAGAGAAAATAACTTTGTTAATCCATAAAATAATGTTTTAATGTAGATACCATCCCACCATCTCCGTTGTTAGTGTGATGAAGGGGGTGCGGCGCAGGACCCCCTAGTCTCCTGTATCAGAACCTTATTCAGTGCTTTTTGTGTATAATTCACTGTACTGTATGTATGTTTCACTTAGAGCCCTGACTTCATTTTATTTCATTATATCCACATTACACGTTCATTACACATAAGTTTTATAGTTAAATGTAACTGTAGTACACAGAGCAGCACTCTACAGTACTGTAGTAAAAAATATTACACTTATGTTACGATTTATATTTTATGGACACCCTCCATATAGTGTAGAAAATCGAGTATGGACTGTAAAGTTTTATAATTTTTTTTTTCCAAATAAATCTTCAAATAAACAGAAAAAAAACACTACCCATTGTAATCTTTTCTCTGACAGCTCAAAACTAAAATTAATTTTTAAAATTTAATCAGCATTTTTAAGCTGGGTGAAAAAAAGGGCTCAGGCAAAATTATTGGCACCCAAAGATTCAGGTTGCAACTCTGGTCCATTTGAAAGTCTCGGTTGTCTTCCAGCTCCTGCTAACCTGAACGAGAACCTCCCCCCTGTGAAGTCGAAAGCATCCGGTGGTTACAACCAGCAGGTCGTGCAGAACCGCCTGCGTGAGATTCTCAGCAAGTACACCAATGGCTTCTGGGTGTCGAAGCTGCCCCACATGTACCGCGAGCTGTACAAGCAGGACTTCCCCACCGAAGCTCTCCATGACCTGGAGCTGTGGTCCCACATCTGTATCGTGAGTGTTGGGGTTGATGTAGCTCTTGGGCTGCCCCATCACCACCTGCCCCCCCTTGGAGTGAACATCTGAGCACAACTTTGGCCTGTTCTCAGTGTCCAGCCTCTCGCTTGTTAAGATCTTATTTTTAATTTGGTTGTTTAGTAAAATCCTGGGTGCTCTGTCCACTCTGCTTTGCTGTAGGTGGAAAAGCCTTGCAGCAGCAATCCATCTGAGCTGCTCCTGTACCCATCTGAGGAAATGGGCACGACCAAGTCTTCCCCGGCCTCGACGCCGTCCCCGAGGCAGTCACCGCTCCCACGCAAGATGTCTGGCCCCACCCGTCAGGCAGTGCTCTCTCCGCCGCCCTCCTTGCCTGCAGGGCTGCCCGCAGACATCCGGACCAAGCTGGAGGAGCTGCTGGTAAAGTACAATGCTGGGCTATGGGCTCATGCTCTACCAAAGCTTTTCCAGGACACTTACAAGACCAAGTTCCCTCAACACCTGCTGGATGACCTGAGCTTGCTGGAGGACGTGTGCACCATCGACCACCCCATGCCCGACAACCCCAAGAAGGCTATCCTGTACGCCCGCACCATGGAGGATGAGAACCAGAACCGTGTGGACCAGAGGAAGCCAGCGTCACCCACCCCAGTGGAACCAGGCCGCCCCCTCCGTGTTCCGGGTGTGGCCCCGCTGCTCGTCCCCAAGGAGGAGTACCCGTCTGTGCTGGTGGTGGAGGCTGCGAGCACGAACAGCGTTGTCATCAGGCAAGCTTAGTTGGGTTTTTATCGGTAGTTGAGGAGTCCTGCAGCTGGAGGTTCATCTGTTCACCTCCTGCCAGTCCTGGGCTCACCTGGTTTGCTTCCCACAGGTACATTGGAGAGGGCTACTCCCAGGCCCAGGAGACCCTGGAGGACCAGATGCGTGAGTTCTACAGACAGGACAACACCAAAAAGGTCCTGACGTCTCCAGCTGTCGGCCAACTGGCCGCCATCAAGGCTGAAGAGGAGGAGGAGATCCTGCGGGCCCAAGTGTGGGATATCATAGGTGATAAAGTCAAGGTAAGGGGGTGTTGCCAATCAAAGCCCAACTCACTGCATCGGGGTTCATAACATTAATTAATCTAATTGTTGTGACTTTGGTAGGTCTATTACGTGGATCATGGCTTTACGGAAGTCACTGGCATCAGCAAACTCCTGGAGCTTCATGACAGATTCTTCAAGCTACCCTTCCAGGCAGCCAGGTGCAAACTTGCAGGTAAGTTCAGTCTGAGAGGTGTTAAATTCAGGGAAAAATGTTTTTTTAATCAGACTGGCATGTTTGAGGTATATTTTAATTTGAATTTCTGGATTGACAACTCCTGCATGAAGGGTTTTTGGACTAATGACTGAATGGTGCTGGAACATTTAACTGCAGATGAGTTAAATGGAGGATTAGAAGGTCGAAGTTGGTCCTTCATGTCTGATTAAGTCTTTCCAACATCCATTTTTGGGGAAAGACTTTTCAGACGAACAAAGTGGTTCTTTCAGGACTGGAGCCGTTCAGCCAGGATGCTGGCGTGCTGAAGAAGTTGGAGTCCATGGCTTGTGGGAAGATCCTTCTGGCTGAGATCGTGGAGAGGAACGAGATGCCCCTGGTCGTGTTGTACGACACTTCGCAGGACGACGATGTGAACATAAACGCTGCATGCATGAAGGCCCTGCAGAACAAATCCATGGAGATCCCTTTACAGGTACCTTCACCTGTCACCGTGAGCCTTGTTAACAAAGCATTGCAGGGATCTTTGCAGCATGTGGTGGTTTCAAATACTCAAACTGGTCTCTTAAGGTCAACAGTTGCCACACAAACGTCTGCGTGACCAATGTTTGCTCTGACGGGACCGTCTACTGCCAGCTGCCCTCGCGAGGTCTGACAAAGCTGGCAGAGGTGCTGGAGAAGACTGAGGCCTACTTCCATTCGCAGGTGAGTCGCCCTCCAACTGTGGCGCTGTCTCAGAGGCCTGCGTGGCGGGTGGCTCCACTGCAGGGATCTGTCAGCTAGAAGGCCTCTGGGTGTCATGCAGACAGATGGAGATTAATGCAGTTAATCAGATGCCAGGATACCGGCCACCTAATCTCTCAGGTGACACTGGGAGCGACCTGCCCACACGATGTGGCCCACCAATCCCACACTGAGCTGCAGGTTGTGACCAGGATGGTTGCTATTCTCACAGGAGTGTGTGGCAGCTTTGCTGCTACCTGCAGGTATCAATGGGGATTTGCTGAATGCGGCCAGTGGAAGTCACTTGCACTGTGCATTGTGTGTTCGTGTTGACAGTGAACCTTCTCAGTGAGCTGAAGATGTGCTGCAGGTGGCGACGGCTCTAAAGCTAAATCCCCGCCTACAGGCTCTGCCCAGTTTAATTATATAGACCAGGCCACAGTAACCATTGTTTGCCAAAGGTGCGGCCTCTTCTCTGTTGCTTCAGGTCACGTCAGAGTTTCTGGTCTCAAAGCCCTTCTGTGGGAAGATCTGCCTGGCTCGGTATAAAGGAAGATGGTCACGAGTTGAGGTAGGAAATGAGGTGGCATATCTGTCTTGTGTCTTGACACGACATGCGGCTCCCGGCCGTGGAGAACTATGGGTAGAATGCTGTCGAGTGTAGCAGATGGTCGTTTCTCATGACCACCAGTACCTTCTTGTCTCAGATCACCAACTTGCATGGCAGCCGGGTCCTGGACATTTACTTCATGGACCTGGGCGTCCCTGCATCTGTGGAGGTGATCGAGCTCAGGGAGGTCCCGCCCCCTTTCCTGCATGAGCTCATCGCCATCCCACCCCAGGTAAGTCAATCCTGTTGACCGGGTTAAAGGGCTGATCCACTTTGTGATAGAGGGGTGTGGTTGGGGGGGGCACCTTTCAGGGCTCTCAGCAAAACATGTTTTTACGGGATGGATTGGATTACCTGTAACACGAAGACTATAATAAGAACGTCCCCGGCTTTTCTTGTTTATTGTTTATGCTATAAGTATGTATCACAGAGGTGGAATGATGATGGTTTTCTGTTGTGTAAGTAACACATCCATGTCCAGACACATTGTTCTTAGTGAGATGTAGCTCTTCTGTTGCGTTACGTACATTATCTCCTGTAGTCCTGACTGAGCGGTCATTCGCCCACCCCCTGCAGGCCGTGAAGTGCTGCCTGGCTGATCTTCCGGTGAAGGTGGGATCCTGGACTCCGGACGCAGTGCTGCGACTAAGGGATTCTGTGCTCAGCTCAACGGAGTGCAGCGTGAAGGCCAGTGCCCCCCCCCCACCTCCTCCAACTACACTCAGGCCACATCCACATCCTGCCCATACTCGACTCTCACCCTGCCTCCACATCCCTGGGCTGACCTACCTCACTATTTGCTTTCCTGTTTTAGTTTCTGAAACACCTACATTTTGGCTGTCGAGTGGCTCCTTGAAAAGCTGAAGGACATCCAGAGATGTTGGAATAATTTGCAGAAATGTTTCACAGATAGTCTTGTTTTTTTGTGTGTAGAATAATGTGGGTATTCAGGTACGTCAACTCCTCATCTATCAGGACCAGGAGTCTCTTGGTAAATCTGTTTTTGTTCTCGTGCTCTTAACTGCCATCTGTTGGCTTGGAGGATAAATACAGCTCTTATATTCTTTGCTACAGACAAACTTTAGTACATTGGTAAGTAAAGAAAATTGCAAACCTAAACGAATAAACAGAAAATCTTTGTAGGTCCACTGTTTTTAACACAAGGAGAGTGTTCAGGTACATCGCGGAGGGTGGTTCTCAAAGGTTCTCCCACTTGCCTTGCTCCAGATTGCCAAGGTAGATGAGACCAAGCATCTGGTATACATCTACCTGTACACATCCAAGGAGGTGCAGGACACCGAACACAGCGTCAACTGCCAGATAGCAGACTCTGACCTGTGGAAACACCAGAAAGACGTGTTCCTGACAAGCCGCAGCCCTGCCAGGAGGCCGGGCACAGCAGTGTCTCCTGGTGATGGCAAGAGCAGTCCCCTGCCTGAGAGCCCCCCTCCAGAGCAGGGTGGCCCGTTCTCAGCCTGTCCGCTGCCCCCGCTGCTGGAGCTGCCCCCAGTGGGGCAGAACATGGACGTGTATGTGACGGTGGCATGCCACCCGGGCCACTTTGTGCTGCAGCCGTGGCGGGACCAGTACAAGCTGGTGGTGCTCATGGGAGAGATGATTCTGTTCTACAACAAGATGGAGGAGAGGCCCTTCAGGGTGCAGAAGAACCAGATTTGTGCTGCCAAAGTGGAGAACAAGTGAGTGCAGAGAGGACCCCTGCGTTTATGGGGATTTTTGAAAGACACAGCAGCCAACGATAGCCATCCCAAATGTCTGTGAAACGAAAACCGACCCTTGAATAACACTAAAATCGCCACGTTTTTGCCGATTTCTTAGTTGGATGTCAAGTTAAAGGAATATGTGCTCAATAAATCCGAATGGTAAAATCACCAAGGGCTTAACACTAAATTCAGCTTAAAATTTTGCCAAAATAAGTAATTATTCAGTCCCTTAATGAACTTCTTAGAGAGAACTTAAAACCTTTAAGCACAAAAATAAATGTAAATAATTAACACTAATGATGCCAAGTCCGGTAATCCAGCAGTTCCTGACGGTGACCGTCTTCTCTGTCCTGCCGACGCAGCTGGCATCGCGTGCTGGTGAAGGGTGTTCTCACCAATGGACTTGCCTCGGTCTATGAGCTTGACTACGGAAAGCACGAGCTGGTGAGCTGCACTAAACTGCAGCCCCTCATCGAGGAGTTCAAACAGCTGCCCTTCCAGGCCATCACGGCTCAGCTTGCAGGTGACAACTCGCCACGACTGCCTGGTGGAATCACATCTTCGCTGGACTCAAAGCTTTTCTTGAGTTACTCCATTTAACTTAGGAGTGTTTGCTGGTATCATGAAAAAAAAGAAAAACTCCTTTTCTGCGCTTCCCTGTTCCTGCAGGAGTGAAGCCCCAGCAATGGTCAGAGGAGGCCTCTATCGTCTTCCGGAACCACGTGGAGAAGAAGCCGCTGGTGGCGCAGATGGAGGCGGTGCACGAGGCCGTCCAGCCCTGGGACAGGAAGGTGGTTGTGTACCTGGTGGACACCACCGAGGAAGACAGGGACATCTGGGTGCACGATATTATGTCCGAGTTCGCCAAAGAGTTGACCAAGGCGGCGTAGCGCAGCGCAAAGAGCAGCGTTACAAAAGACTCCTTAGCAGGATCTCACAAAGCATTTGCAGAAAGTTGAAGCTCTTCTTTGATGTCGTATTTCCTGCTAAATAACAGGTGTGAAGCTCTTCTTGTGCTTAAAAGTTTACAATATTTCCTTGATTTTTGCCATATGCAAATTTACTTAAAGTTAACACAATGAAGGCGTTTTCCTTTTAGTTCTTGCACTTAGCACTTGTTTTTTATTTATTGCGTATTTGTTATAATATCTTTAAGATGCAGTAGTTTTGTAAAACTTTAATGTTTGGAAGTAACTTTCAGATGCTGGAACATAATTTACATAAAAGTGTTTAAACCTAAAAGGGCTGCATTGTGTTCAGCTGCTTTGTTCACATGGATGTGGCTTAAAGGACATCTGGATTTGTAGAGCATTACACGAATAAAGGTTACCAGTAAGTCATGTTTTTTCTGCCTTTTGTTAATTTTCCTTATGAAGATCTTCAGTTTATTCCCATGCTGTTAATCATGTCAACTTAAAATCCAGTTTAAATGTTCCGACATTAGGAAGTGAAATGGAATAGATGAAATGGATACTTTTGAAAAAAATTAAAAATCTATTACTCTCTGCTAAAGCTTACAGAAAGAAGTTTTATTGCACCAGCAGGTTTAGAAAAATAGATTTGTATAAAATACAGTTCAGTATGTTTAAATGAAGTTTGTGATGGAAAACGTGTCCCTTGGCCTGCGAGCAAGTGTGACGTCGGCAGTTGCATCAGGGGAGGAGTAGCGGGAGGAGGAGAGGGGTAGTTCGCCACGGAGGCCGTGTTTCACTTTGCCCGGTGACCACCCTGCCAGCACAGCGTGAGGGACTGCTGGACACGGGAGATTTCTGAGAGCCGCACAGAGGTCCGCGGAGCTGTGACACGGTGCCTCCTGCAGTTGCCACGGACAGGTAAGTGCTTTCCGCTCACCGCGCGGCTTCTGCCTCCCCGTGCTGAGAAGCACCCATATCTGGTCAAAGTATTCAGCTGTGACAAAGCCGCGCTCTCCCTATAAATAGCCAGAATGTTCCCCACAGGAGGTGGGAGAGTGGAAACGGGGAGGGCGCAGCGCCACGACTGCTTTCTCAGCGCTGACCCCGGCTGTAGTGACACGTCTACCCGAGTGTCTGTAGCAGAGAATTTCAGCTGGACGTCACTGTTGCATCCTTTCACTTCCCTGTCTTCCGTGTGCTCCACACGTGTCAGTGTTTCTCATTTGAAACAGTTTATGGGACATTTATTACTCTATCAATTTCTGTGGCTGCACTGTTATGGAGGTGTTTTTTTCTTACTGTAGGCAGCAGGTGGCATAGTGGTTAGAACTGCCGCTCCCCAAGAGAGATGAGGAAGCAGATTTACTGCTGCAGGACCGCTGAGCAACGATAGATTCATAATAAAATGTATAAATGAGGAACTCCGACTTGGACACTTAACGTTGTAAATGGCTTTGGAGGAAAGTTTCAGATAAAGGGATAAATGCAAATGAGGTGAACAGCAGCACTGCTGCCTTCCCCTGCAAGCATACAGTCTCTCTTCTTCCTTCTGGCCTCTGAATCACTGTTGCATTTGGTACAGCGGTTTATTTATGGTTTAATTCACTCCTGAGTTGAGATGTTTTACCAACTGTCAGAAAGCATTTTGTGTGCACAGAGCAGTTACGCAATGTAAAGCACGTTTTATATTATCAACCCTCAAGTGTTTTCGCAACACCCCGTGATCTTAAAGATGTTCTCAAGATGTTCTCGAATCTGTATGGCCTCATTTCCCAGCAGTGCCAGCAAATGCAACGTTGCGATCAATAATGGCGCAGAAAACCGTTGGTGAAGGGGTTCATTCTGAATGAAGGCAGCTGCCCTCCTGGAAAAGAGACCTTCATGAGGAAGCAAATCCCTTCTTGTCCAGCGGCTCCTGCTTGTTTTAAAAAAAAAAAAAAAAAAAAAGAGATGCAACATTGGACCCTTAAATGGTTTTTCTAAATAACTGGAAGTTGTTTGCATGCTGGTTGAACGCTGTGTTTCGTGTCTGAAGTCGGTTAGCTGTCAGAAGAGAGCGGTTGGAAAACCCCGTTACTGGAAAACAGCTCAGAGCCTCCTGGTGTAAATCTTCTCCAGAGATCAGAGGATTGAAAGATGGGTGTGAAAGATGGCTGTGTACAGCAGAGCGCAGAGTCGTCACGGTTTCTTCTAAACCTGCGTTGAGCCGGGACTTCAGACGTGGACAATTGTATTTCTGCACTGGTGGGAACCCCACCGGCTGCTTGACTTGAACGTAGCTGGGACTGCAGTTCTGTTCATAGTTTAGCTTGCAACACTAAAGTCAGTTTTACCCACCAGATCAGACGTCCTTCAAATTACTCTTTGGTAAAGGGTTAGGTTGTGTTAAAACCTTTAATATTGTTGTAATAAATAAATATTCTTATTTCAATATTATTAGTCAAGCTGCATAAAAATTAGTACTAATTTAAAATATCTGAAGATTAAAAGGAAAAAAAATAGTCTCCACAAACTCATTCAGTGCTGATTGTTGACTGATTCATATCATAAATATTTCTCCTAGTTCCTCATCTTGTTATTGACACTCAGGAAGTGAACAGGGGCTATAAACACTGTGGAGGCGAATTTGTTTAAGGTGATTCCGCACTCCTGCTATATTTAGGTGCTCTTTACTGCCATCTACTGACTCATCTTGTAAGTGCACCTCACGTTCGCTCTCCAGGAGACTTCGGTTTCAGGAAACACAAGACGGTGTCGCACGAAACTGTGGGATGTTTGTGTGTTGGAATAATTGTATCCTTGACAATTTTCTGTCTTTGAAAGAAAAAGTTTGCTGAAAAACCAGCCCACTGTAGACAGAATTTGACTGAATCCATCCTTACGGTAGCCTGGTGGAAAAACCTAAGATCACCCTTTCTTTCGTGTCATGTTGACATCATGCTTTAAGACCTTTTGAGATGCCACCTCATCTATTTTTCCCTTTTTCCTGTCTGTTTCTTCGCTTCCCACCCTTAGCCATGTCGTTCAGGAAGGAATTGGAGAAATACCGCGACGTGGATGAGGATGAGCTCCTGAAAAAGCTCTCGGAGGTGGAACTTCAGAAGCTGCAGGATGAGCTGGAGGAGCTGGATCCCGATGTGAGTGCGGCTGCTACGTTGAGCTGTGTTGTGCTGAACCTGGTGTGAGTTTGGAGGTGCTGTGGACACTAAGGAACTGCAGATCTTTACTGGTTGGCTGCAGAGTTTCACATCTTCTGGCTTTCAGCCCTGTGCACCCATAATGATGTGTATCTAGTGCTATCGCTACTGAAATGCTGTGGCAGCACCTGAGCCTCAACACCTGACCAGGTCTGGCTAACAATCCCGAAGGTGGTCCCTAAATACTATTCTACTGTCTCAGCATTTACTATGTCGTCTTTCCCCTCANGTTACCACGTAGGCTACTTGTTGACCCTCTCCGGGTACTGGTTATAAGGGTTTTGATCCCAGTTCTTTTCTCCAAAGCACTGTAAAATGTTCAGCTGTTTTTTTTTTTTTTTTTTTTTTTTTTTTTTTACTGTATTGATTGCTAACAGCATCGCAGACCTTTTTCCAAGCAGCATCTCAGAAGTCCTGAAACCATCAGCACTGCGACTTGTTGTCACTATATGCTGCATGTGATGTGGAAAAAGACGGTCAGCGCTAGCGGATAAAACCTTTGCTGAGCCTGGCAGCTAATAGCTTGAGGCCATGTGACACCTCACTATGTCTCTGTTTACGTTCCGCTCGATGTTTGTGAAATCTGGCTTATCGTGCTGTGAGCTTGACCTGGGTGCCGGTGCAGCTGAAGAGTTTAACATGTTTACATTACTTCTGTTATATTTAGCCTGTTGCTAACGTTCGCCTGGTCAAACGTCACCATCCTCAGCGAGGTGCCTAAGTGGTTCTGACCGCTGTCTGGGGAACCCAAAGACCACATTTACAGTGACCAGCCCTTGGAGAAATGTTTTTAAGTGTTGTGAAGCCCTAGCAAATGTTCCAGTGGGAAGTTCTCACTCATCACGTGTCTTTTGCGGTGATCAGAACGCGCTGCTGCCTGCTGGACTGAGGCAGAAGGACCAGACCAGTAAAGCCCCTACAGGGACGTTCCAGAGGGACAGCCTGCTGGCCCACCTGGAGAAACAGGCCAAGGAGCACCCCGACAGGGAGGACCTGGTGCCGTTCACTGGCGAGAAGAGAGGTGGGGCCTCCACAGCCTGCGGTGACGGAGCCCACGGTAGTTCATCTAACCGCTGCACGTCAGGCGGCCTGATGGTTTACAGAAGAGGCACAACGGATGGTTTTAATGTGCTTTTAAACATGTGTGTATGACTCATCTTACAGGTCAGAAACGGGGCAAAGTCTTACATTATTCCCACTGCTAGAAAGATCCAGCCTTAACAGCCATAAATACCCCCTTTGCCACATAAAGTTCCATGTGGCGTTTTTTTCTGTACAATTTATCATCATGTTTGAGTGAGAAGTAATCGTTTCATCCGTAGTCTGTCAAAGTAGTACTGTCACTACACAGGCATGGACCCCACCTTGATCTGCCTCCCGGCCTGCTCTCGTTCCTTCTCCTTTTCTTCCTGCTGAAGGGGTGTGTTTTCCTTTCCCGATGGGGTGACTGGTGCTAAACGCTCTTTTAAAAAGTTGAAGATTTACTCTCATGTTAGTGCCACACATGCATCCCTTTAGAGCTGTCCAGGAATCATCCACTATAGCAGCTTGTAACTTCATATAAAAACTCAGTTCCACCTAATCTAATATGTGCTTCGGGGGGGATAGGTATGTGCAAATTTGTTAGTGCTGTTAAGAAATATCAGTTAAATTGACAAATACAGTATATAGCAATGCAATGTGTGGTACAATTTGAAACGGTACGGTTGACAGTGGGGGGCAGCTGTGTTTTCAACATTAATCAACATTCACAGCTGTTCCTGTAATGAGTGCCTTTTCGGAACTCAGTAATCGCTGTTATTTCACCAATCGGTAATCAGGGCTGTTTCACATCTCTGTTCCTCCAGGGAAGGCCTGGGAGCCCAAGACAAAGGTGGTGGAGCCCATGATGGAGAGCGTGACACTGGAGCCAGAGCTGGAGGAAGCCCTGGCCAACGCCAATGATGCGGAGCTGTGTGACATCGCAGGTGAGGGCACGTGCGCGCGCGCGCACACACACACACACACACACACACACACACACACACACACACACTCCCCACTGGGGTGCCAACAAAGGCAATGAAGCGCCTAGTGGAGAACAATTTTCTCACAGATTATTTTATGCAGAACCTCAGATTGATGCGATGTGGGAGGCGAACATGATTTGCTGAAATGAAGCAGCAGCAGCACCTTCTTCCTGCTTCTCCAGCTTCTTCTTCCTGCTTCTTAGAGGAGCAGAAATTAGATGTGTATTTTTTTTTGCCTGTATGTTCAGATCACAGACAGCTTGGCCCCTTTGTAAATGTACAATAATACACCTGAAATTTATATCTGGATGGGAATCTGTGTGCCTTAAATTGTGTTAACGGTAAAGAGGGAAAAAACAGGACATCACTGGTTTCCAGCAGATCCTGGACTTGAGTTTAAAGTGCTGAAGACATAAAGGTGGGTGAATCATCTGGATGTCCTCCAGGAGGTTTGAGCATGACCAGGCGCAGGGCAGAGTGAGCTGTGTCTGTAAAGCTGTACTCAGACTGTACACTCTGTCCTGATGACACACACAGACANCTCTCTCTCTCTCTCTCTCTCTCTCTCTCTCTCTCTCTCTCTCTCTCTCTCTCTCTCTCTCTCTCTCTCTCTCTCTCTCTCTCTCTCTCTCTCTCTCTCTCTCTCTCTCTCTCTCTCTCTCTCTCTCTCTCTCTCTCTCTCTCTCTCTCTCTCTAGCGGGTGGTGGTCTGGACAGCGTCCTGCTCACGTGTCTGATCTCAGGGGTTGTTGAGGACCTGTGGTGCTGGTGCATGGTGTGTCTTGGCGGATGTTTGGTGGCCAGTTGTTGCACGGTGTTGTCTTATCTGACGGTGCATCTCTGAGGTCACGATCGATTTGCTACCTGTGTCATTTTTGAAGGTCGTAAAGAAACACCCATCGTCAGCATCAGTCTCTCTCTCTCTCTCTCTCTCACTCCCTCGACCCCGCAACCCACCAGCCATCCTGGGCATGCACACCCTCATGAGTAACCAGCAGTACTACGAAGCCCTGGCCAGCAGCACCATTGTCAGCAAACATGGTCTAAACAGTGAGTCCTGTCCTTTATCTGCCCCTGGGCTGAACAAATGTGATATGAACTGTTTATCGTGGTTACACTTGTGTTCAGGCAACTTGTCGGCTCATCACAGGTCTTGCGTGACTCTCCTCCAGGTGTGATCCAGTGTACCCAGTATAAACGGGTCCCCGATGAACAGCCGAATTTGACAGACATAGAGGAGACCCTGAAGAGGATAAAGAGGAATGACCCCAACCTGCTCGAGGTCAACCTCAACAACATCAGGGTGAGAAGGCAGTTTAGTTGCCAGGATGAGTTTCAGCTCAGACTCATCTAGACTGTCTCTCATTAGCGGAGCGGAACACAGCAAGATAAACCAAACCCCAAAAAGATACCTGCGTGTTTACCTGACCTCTTTGAAGATATCATCACTGAAGACAACCTTATGCACAAGCAGCAAGTGAATGGTGAAAATAGTGCTGAAGAGCAGTAGCTGATGGTGTTGTGATTAATGTAAGGATTTGCTATGTTCCAGAACATTCCTGTGCCCACACTGAAGGCCTATGCTGACGCTCTGAAGGAGAACGCGGTGGTCCAGCGGCTGAGCATTGTGGGAACCAGGAGTAATGATCCAGTGGCTTATGTGAGTGTTGCCGCTTTGCTGGTAGCTTCTGTCGGACCATCTTCCCCAGCTAGCAGATCTATCACCATCACGTGGCTCTTACTTCTCCCACAGGCCCTTGCAGACATGTTGAAGGTCAACACTACTCTGAAAAGCCTCAATGTGGAGTCCAACTTCATCACGGGAGCAGGGATCCTGGCTCTGGTGGAAGCTCTGCAGTTCAACACCTCCCTGCTGGAACTGAAGATCGACAACCAGGTGGGCAGCTTTGTTGCATGTGGTTTCTAGGCTCAGGTGTGGCGTCTTATGCACACCGGCGGTGATTTGGGATTGTGACCCTGGACTATAAGATGCAGAATCTCAAAATGTAAATGTAAATTCGCTTGTTAATTCAAACATGTAGCACCTTGTTCATCTTCCTGTGGCCTCGTGAGAAAGGTGTTGGATGTATTTGTTGTCCAACCTCATCCTCCAAAAATCCAAAGTGCAGAAGGTCCTCAAAAAGGTGCATTAGGACTCGGCACTGCAGTACATGCTGGGAAATATGTCTCTAAAATAAATTTTTTCCTCTTATCTCAATCCCTGTTATATCTCAAACCTTGCATCTCACCACATGCTGTGGCAGAATGGATTTCCCACCATGTTATTTCTCCTCACCTCTCACCCTTGCCATGCATGGAATGTGCCACTGCCTATGCAATTCTACCCCGTTACATAATTCTACCCCCTTTAATGATGGCTTCTGATGCCACACTGATGATCTAATGTAGGTTAATGTCTTCTGGCTGCCCACCTCTACGTGTTGCTGCTGAACTCTTGCTCAGTTGATGGTCTGTAAAGTTGAGTGCAGTTCTAAGGCTCTCATTCCTTGTCATTTTGCAGTAAAATGTTATGGTTAGCTGGCGTTCGGTCGGTCACATTCTTGAGATCTGTATGACATTTATGTTAGATGGGCGACATAATGAGGCAAGACCAAAATGTCTGTCTGGTTGCTTGACCATGATCGGCAGAATCGGTGATACCCTCCTGACCTCTCGCACCCTCTCCCCTCCCCCGCCTGCAGAGCCAGCCGATGGGGAACAAAGTGGAGATGGAGATCGCCAGCATGCTGGAGAAGAACACCACGCTGCTCAAGTTCGGCTACCAGTTCACCCAGCAGGGTCCGTGGCTGCGCTGCTCCAATGCCATGATGAACAACAACGATCACGGTGAGCTCCTCGGCACACTCACACAAACCAGGACGCACCCCACATCCCACACATGTGCTCTGAGCTGGTCCTGAATTGTACTGCAGCGAGGAGGAAACAGGGAAGCTTCTCCTAGGAACAGTTAACCCTAATCCTAGTCCGGCTCCCGTCTGGCGGAGCTTCCCTTCTACCCTGTGAGTTGACTGAACCAGGACTCAGCAGGAGATGAGTGATGTCCTTCTAGCTCTCAGTGACAAGTGATCCAGTGCCACCAGGAACAGCTGAATTCACCTTCCCTGCAGGAGTCTCAAGCTTTTTCACAAACTCCTGAATAAGGGTCTCAATTGGCCGATTGCTCTGGGGAAACAAACTGGTGCCTTTGGAGAACAATGCACCAGACCCGAAGAATCCAAAAACGGGTCTCTTGTTTCAAACCCAGGAGCAACCGGATTTTTCAGTGCAGATGTCGGGACGAAGCAGGTCATCATGTCTCCATTTCTCTGGACGGCTTTTAGCACCTTTGAATTGGTGCATGTTGTTCAACTGATGGGAAACATCCAGCATGTCTGGAAAGTGATATTTCTGACACAAACTATATAAAACTTCTGGAATTCTATAAATAGCACTTGTATAAAAACATCCCCTGGGAAGAATATACTTTGTCTACGTTTTTGTAAATATAAAAAAAATCCTTCTTTTACACAAAGAAGAATAATGATGATGTAAATGTCAACACTGTGGACCAAGAAGACCAAAGATCACTTTTGACCAGTGAGCTGAGAGCAGCAGTCAAGTTTGCATCTCGAAGATAATGACATCAGCAAGCGAGAATGTGGCCTCGTTAACAACCCGAGGTCCTGTTGCCATGGAAACATCTGCTTAATGAGGACCCTGTTACAACTGTGAAGAGGGTGCCTTCACTGAGCTTCAGAACATTAGTGAGAAAACTGGGAGACGCTACAACGTCCAGACGCTACTGGATTTTTGTAGCCCAGCAACAAAGTCGGACTGAACCGATGACTCGACTTCAAGCTGAGTCATAACATTTATTTGTGTGTGTGTGTGTGTGTGTGTGTGTGTGTGTGTGTGTGTTTTTACCATGTCAATGGTATTTTTCCAGCTCGAGTGGTTCGCTCCGACTCAGATGGCTCGTTCACCCTGACCCTGTCCGTGCCAGAGCTGGAAAAGGCTTTCAAAAAAAAGTTCAAACCCAAGACAAAGCTCAAGTAATGAGAGTTTACGTTTACCCTCTTTATACTCTCTTTGTTTTGACTGTTCATCCTCTTTCTGGGACACTCTTGATCTTCTGCTCTGACTCATTCTTCCTCCTTTCAAGCTGCCCCAATGTTATAGCCACTTGGTTTTCAGAGATGATGTAAACACTGTGTCCTCAACGGGAGGTCCCAACTCCACCTCTGTGCACCTTCCGCATTTCCGCCTGTCACACCACAACTTCCCATCTTCTCTTCCCTCACTCCTTCTCAGTGTTGCACGATTCGTCCCGTTGCCACCCCTCGCCGTTTCTTCACGGACGGCAAGCCTTTCAGTTTCTCATCCTTATCTAACAGCCTCCAGTTCGCCACGAGGGTGGGGAGAGATCTGAGGTGGTATTTCTTGGTATAAATGACTGTAGCATGATTAATGTGTGTTCTAACTTGAGAAATTCCATTGTTATTTCTCAGTTTCGCCCGGACGCAGACATCACCGTATATGGTGCAGGAGATTGATGAGGTCGGCCACCTACAAACACACGGGAATTAGAGCAGAACAGAAGACGGAAACGCAGCTTGATTCGCGTTGGTCTAGGGGTTGCCTTTGCTCTTCATGCTCACGCAGGGATTTATTTGCCACGTGTGGCAGCAAAGTGGAGGATGGATTATTATTTACTGTTTGTTGCATTTGTCCAGCGTTATTTACAGTATGTGCGGTTTGTACAATAAGCTACTTACGCTGATCCACCCACTGGGGCTGGAACTCGGGTCCCTTGAATGTGAGGCACTGTGCTGTGATGGAGAGAAGATGGATGACGTGTGGTGGTGTTGGCTGCTGACAGCCTCTTCTCTGTCCTGCCCTCAGTATGAAGGAGAAGGCGTGAAGGGGGCCTGATCTTCCTCAGATGTCGGACACACTTGTTGCAGACCCCATTTGGGAGGGAAGGGACTATCTGCACTGCCTCCTCCTCTCCCCCTCCTGATGGCACCTCCTCCATTCCCACCCTCCTGTGGGGGGTCAGCATGTCGCCCTCTGTCACCCCAGACCATTGACAAGCAGCCCTGGAGGTGTGTGCCGCATGGTTTGTGTGTGTGGGGGCCATTCCTGAAGTCCGTTTTCCTGCTGGGGTGTCAGGAAGACCTGTTACCTGTGAGACAGGTGCATCTAGTGCCACGGATGAAGATGTAATATGATATAAAATCAACAAAATATAGTGTAGTTATCTCAAGATATAAGTATATAAATAACATCATACTCCAAACTCAGGTGTGAACAGGTGTGCTGCAGCGTGTCAGTATGAAAATGAACATTATACAGCATAGATTATTGTTATGAATAAGTGGCTTTGAATGGACAATAGTTTCTTACAGATATTCTGTTAAGCCTGTTTAAAAAAAACAAACTAATTTGTTTGCTGGAATATAAATCGTTTGAATTTGAGGGTTGTCTGACCACCATTAGTGTTTCCATTAAATCTAGATGTCCTTATTCTAAACAAAAACAAACATTTTGTACAATATTCCCCTTTAAGAAGTGTTTTCCCAATTTTTTTTAAAAACCCGTTTTCTAGTATTAATCCCATTTTGGTAAAACGTGACATTTTGGCGGCAAATGGGAACAAGGTAAAGTCAGAGCTCCTCCCGCCTCCAGTATTATTAAGAAGTCATTCAAGGGGTAAATGTGAGAATTTATCAGCCAGGTTTTGTTGTGAAGGATCCAACATTTAAAGAGATACAAGTCACACATATGAGTGAAATCGATAAAATTACCGAACACTCAATCACAAATATGAGGCTGATTTTTCAGGCCCACGAGTAGAAGGGCAGCTTACGCTGTTTCTGACTGGAGACGTTTCACCTCATGAGCCCATTTCCAGGGACCCCTTTACTAAACAGAGGGATTCCTGCTTTTCATTCCAGTTCAGTGCCCGTCCCAACATCCAGCCCCAGAGAATTGGAGTTAATACTTATAAAAGAAAAATGCCACAATTTGTAACGTTTGTGTAAATTTGCGAAAAGGCCAGAAGATAACCGACGAAGAGGGTTTTTCTGTATTTTATTAAGCGTTGCACTTTATTAGTTGTTTATTGATAAAATTTTGGAATTTTTTTAAGGAACGACGTTTTTGTGTGTACAAATTTATTGAACAACACAGATGTTTGAACTTCTGCACTGTTTTGTGGTCACGCCAGTTGAAAAAGGTTATAGGATCAGTTCGTGGCTTTTCCATCGCTGCTGCTGGAGGAGCGGTTTGCGGTCCTGTAGATCGAAGACCTTCGGCTGGCCCAGTGGTGTAAAAATCACTGTTTGGATAAAAAGGACTGCAGTAATCCGTCTGCCTGGAATGTATGGCGATGTGGTCAGATACGACGGCAACGTTTTGCCTTCGAGCACAAGACATCTGCCAATGATGGAAATGAATGAGCTTCACACACCGATCCGCAGCAGTGTGTCCAAAAGCCCATGTGACCCGTCACTGTCACCCTGTGTATTCTGTGGTTGTACAGCACAAGTGTCACAATAAAGCAAGTATGTTTGTCAATTACACTGTTTATACAACCATCCTTTCTTTTTTGGTGAACTTTGGGTAATGCAGGGGGAACGGGATTCAAACCCAGGTCCTTTGCTCTAACCACTGCTGGCAGAATAACCGCAGGCCTGTGAATGGTCCTGCTGTGCAGTAACTGCTGAAAAAATGTGCTGTGACTAAAGGCAGAAGGGAATAGTTAAGAAATTACATCTGAAATCCAGCTGCTGTACTGCATACCTTCACCTTTTAAAGCTGCAGAATGAAAAGAACATTTCTTGGTAAAGGTTGGGCTTGTGGGCAGCTGCTGATTTAGCGAGTAGCAGAGCTGTCCAGAAGTGGGTTCTAGTCTCGCTCGGTCTGCGTGGGTTTTGTCTCACAGTTCAAAGACATGTGTTTCAGGTTAATTGGTCACTCAATTGCCTTTAGTGTGACTGTGTGTGTGTGTGTGTGTGTGTGTGTGTGTGTGTGGCCACATTATGATGGCCTGGCATCCTATCCAGGGTGTACTTTCACCGCTGTGACCCTGACCAGGATAAAGCGGTTAATGATGATGGATGTTTTGATTTGTACACCAGTTTTATTGCAGGACATGCATCAAACAGTCAGTATCATTGTTAAATAAACAGCGGGGGGGGGATCAGTGTAATGCATTTATAACTAGCCTACAGCACTCGCCCACTTTGGCTGGGTCTGACACGGAGGAGTATTTGGTGATCTGGGACTCGACCCCCAGCGACTGGGCCAGGTCCCTGGCAGTGGTGTCGTTTGAGACTATCGTCCCCAGCGCCACGAGCAGCCGGAAGACTGCCTCCTTGTCCTGCACTACCTCCAGAGCAGCACTAGCCACCGATAAGCACTGCGCCTTGCCCTCCAGGTCAGAGAGGCTGTGCAGGGTGCCGGTGTAGTTCAGCACCAGCGTGGCCAGGGCCACGTGAATGTTCTTGTTGTAGACGGCCCTGAGCTCGACAGCACGGGACATGATCGCGTCACGCTGAGCCATGAGGAGCTGGCGGCCCCAAGGGGCCGCAAAGCAGTTGCACAAAGTCCTGAGGGCCAGCATCTGGTTGGCTGGCCGCCCTCGAGGCTCCATCAGGCTCAGGATGTGGTTGCAAAACTGGATGCCTTCTGTCTCGCTGCACAGGCGCTCATTGACCACTGGGTGGCGCACAGCTAGGCGGAGTATGTCCAGCACAGGGAAGACTATATCTGAAGGGAAATGGAAAATACTAAGGTGTTTGTCACAGGTAAAGGTTTCATTTCATACTGCAGATTCTCAAAGAAAAATCACTGTGAGAAATAAGGGCATTAAAAACTGGCTCTACAGTTAGATTCTATCTTAAATCCAGGTGATGAGATAAGATGACGATTCCAACTGCTTCCCTCGTGGACCACAAGGCCCGGAAGTCCCTGAGACTAGGTACAAGTGGGCAGCAAGAGACTACCTTCAGGCCACCTGGTGGTTTTCCACAGGATGTCGATCTGCTCAGCTGTGGGCTTCTGATTGGACTGCAGCTCACAGACGGACAGCAGCAGGGCCTCCAGCGTGTGGAGTTTGTCCTCTGATAGCTGCTGATCCTCTGGTGCTCCCGTGTTTAACTCTTTCAACTTGGCTGCAGAGTGACACACAGACATACACACAGCGCTAGACAGTCACCTGGGTTCTACAGCCCATTTGGCACTTTGAATTGAACTGGTGTAACTGGGAATTCAGATGGGAAGCACTTTGTCAATGACTAACTCATCGTGACACTTGAGTTTCTGGTGGCCACAGCTAAAAGTGCTAAATATCCCACTGTGTATTAACTGACTAGCAGTATGTTTAACATCCCATTGCTGACAGGAATGAATGTTGCGCCTGATGGTTGACAGGAGTCTGGTCAAACAGGAAAGGCCACCGGTAATGGGAGAAAAATTCCCCAAGTCGATGTGGCTACTCCCTCAGATACTTCCATTACCTAGGATCTGTGTCGCGTTGGCTTGATCGAAGGTCACAGCATCCTTTTTAGGGAAGTAGATGTTGTTGACTGACTGCTGGAGGGCAGCAGAAGAGTAGGCACCTCTACCTGCACAGAGGGGAGAAAGACATAACCCTCAGGGTCCCACTGTGCCATTTCACCCCAGACTCCTCTCTCCTCTTCAGTTTCCTGCCAATGAACACCGATTTGATTCTAAACCAATTTCCACGCTTCTCTAGCACCCTCACCCCATCCCACCAATCAGACAAGCATTTGACTCACCTAGTTGTTCATACAATACCTCAACACTTGCCCTAATAAAAACCAGCGCTGCAAGAGAACCATGACCTCCTCATAGTGAACCTTGCAGTTGAGTTAAAAAAAAAACTATTCAACAAAGTCCTTTTTATGGTGTCAGTCTAATGCATGTATGAAGCCATTAAGCAATATTTTTATGGCTCCAGAGACCAATGTATGAGGTAATAGAAGCTAAAATCTTGCTCATAAGAACTACATAAAAGTGAACTTTTATCATAACTAGTTATGGTTAGGATGAGTTCTGTAACTTTGTTACTAGATGACTTGGGACAGAGAGAACAAGCAAGAAAACTCCAATAATTTACTTTCATTTAATTGTTAATGGTCTTGCATTGTCCAGTTTTGTTCATTCACAGCAATTTGTGCAATTTTTGGTTTTTCCAGAAAACCAATTTATTTACAAATGTGTCACTGGTCTGGAATGTGAGGCTGCTACTGAAATGGAGCAGCACACGCTGCATGAAGAGGAACGGTGTATTCTGTGTGTTGGGTGGGCTCAGGGGTCTGACCTGTAAAGGGATCGGCAACACCTGCAGAGGGTACTGGACCAGGACCAGTTCCAGGGATATAGCGTCCTGAACCTGCAATTGTAAACAAGAAAGAAAAGCAGGTCAGGATGGTTTAAAAAAACCTGTATGCATGATTTACTGGAAAAGAGCTCTTACCAGTAAAAGGATCGATTCCAAATTCTGTTCTACTGTCTGAGGTTCCCGGGATGTATCTGGCTGAACCTGAGATGAAACACCAAAAGACAGACAGAAAATTGACTGAAATGAATTTGGCAGCACAGCAGGAAGCACTGATGCCTCACAGAACTTGAACTATGGATTCGGACTTTGATTTGAATCTGGCTCAGTTTAAGCGGGGCTTCCATGTCCGCCCTATTGCCTGCAGTGTGTGAAAGATGTGTAATAAATCAATGTCCTGTGTAGTTTGCCTCATGCCCAAAGCCTGTGAACCAGCACAATCCTGGACTGGACATGTGGCCATTGATGATTGTTGGCTTCTCACCAGTGAACGGATCTGAACCCCCAGGCTGTCCTTGGCCCAAGGTGTGGCCCTTTGTGTTCTCTATGATGAAATTTGCCACCTGGTCCAGGAACAAGGGGCTCAAATCATTCTTCTGCAGGAACTTGTGTGCTGTCAGCCAGGGGTCATCTGTCACATTGTAAGGAAGCTTCATGGAGGGTCCACCTTCGTTGACGTCGATGGTGAAGACAAAGTCATACTCCTGGAATGAGGCAAGAGTGGAGCGGTGCCCAACTGTACTCAAAAACTGTCCAGTTGAAGCAGTGGCTTTGGGCCCACAGGCAAGCTGAAGGCAGAGCCTACCTTTCCCTCATACATGACTCTGCTGGAGCTCTGCTGAGAAGAGCCCCCCACCACATCACCAATCTTTACCCAGCGGCCATCACTCTCGCTCCACTGGTAAGCCTCCACCTTGCCTCCATCTTTAATCAGTCGTGTCTGTCCTTCGCGGTTGCCTGCAGGCACACATACGGTGGAGCTGCTGTCACGTGCTTCAAACCCTGGTCCTCACCTCACTCCAGCTCAGCAACCACAGAGCCAAGGAAACCCTACCTGGCTCGTTCAGGTGTTCCCGTCCTGGCAGATCCTCGATCTTGATGTCACCAAGGTCTCCTGTCTTGGGGTCGATGGTGGCCCTGGACAGCTCCTCCTCAAAGGCCTGCAGGTCTTCAGCACTTGCCACACGTTCGTCCGACTCTGTGAACACCCGAATGATCCCGTCGCTGTGTGCCAGAAAGTGATGGAGTTAAAAGGTGAGAAGCTCAACAACTGGACATTAATCATTCTTTCTGATCAAAACAAAAGGTCTATGATACAAACTCAGTGAAAGCCCGTCTATTGCTACAACATGAGCACTAACTATGCATCTGCAACCATCTCCATTGCGTTTCAGCTGATGAGTATACAATTCTGAACAGATCAGAGTTTCAGACACCAGATGAGTTACCTGGCCCCCACCACTATGTCCCCGTTGGGGAGAACACAGCAGCACCACACTGACTGGGCTGGAAGACGAATGGTCTGAGAACACTCTCCTTGTTTCCAGATCCGCACTGTCCGGTCCTCCCCTGTGCTCACAAAATCTGTAAGGATATCAAGTGCCAACATGAGATTAATTTTAATGATGAGATTTCTTCTGTATGCTCACAATACGCGCACAGGTAAGACTGTTAACCACAGACACTGTAGGTGCCTGAAGTACTTCAGTAAAAAAAGACTGAATCTAAAGACTGCTGGTCAAAATTGCAAGTCAATAAAATCACTGTAACAATAATTAAAGCTTGGAAAAAAGTTTTTAATCCACACAACATCCATGCTGAACGTTCATTCGGATAATGGGCAGCACCTTGTTTGTTGGGGAAGACAGCAAGGCTGTAGATGTAGTTGGTGTGGCCGTAGTACACCTGCAAGCACTCGCCAGTGACATTCCACCTCCGGATGCTGGCATCGTTGCTGCAGGAGAAGAACTCGACGTCGCTGACCACAGCCAAGGCACGGATGCAGTCCTCATGGCCTATGTCATTCAGGCAAGCAGTCAGAAACTCAGCCTTAACAGTCAGTTTCATGCAATAAGTATCTTGTTCATCAACTCTCGACTCACGACACACACGTGTCTTTCCAAACTGAGGCTAGCTAGATGAACCACGCAAGTAGATGAATTTCCACTGGGATTATTTAACCCTTCCATGCACGTGTTAAACTGTCAATTTGATGATTTTACAAAACACTACAAGAAATTGAGTGTCTGTTACTATTGAAAAGGTACTGAGGGTTTGAAATGCAAATTAAAATTAGCAAGTAAGTAAGTGAATTTTGAAGGCTGGGGTCAAAATGACCCCAGGTGTGTAAAGAAGGGTTAAGTGGGTTTTGAGTATGCAGTTGTAAGAATCACCACCTTATACTAAAAGAAACCATTTTTGAATCCTTGCCACCTCAGAATCAAAGTATTCACACTGAACTGATATAGTTAAAATTACCCAGCTGTATAAGTAAGTAAATCAGTCAGTAACTTATTGTACAAAACTAAACATATAAATTTTGACAAACTTGTCAGCTAAATGAATAAATGAATAAAGTGGATTTACTATAGATGAGTATACATACATTCAGCAACGAGAACCCCGCCTTATCCTCTGAAGTCATGACATTTTGTCAACAGGCAGTAAGAAGTATTAAAACAGGTCAGTAACATTCAACAGACAACTCACCAACAAATGTCTTTTCGCAGCGGCCAGCTTTCCACAACTTGATTGTTTTGTCTGCAGATCCTGTTAACATGAGGCCTTGCTCTGGCAGGATGACTGCTGCCCACACTGCAGCAGTGTGACCCTGGATTTTGCAAAGAAAACAAAATAATGAGCATCTATATCAACCTACAAAATGTTAAAAGAAAATATGCACAGCACACCAACACTTGCCTGTAAAGTCATCATGCACTTGTCATTCAACCACACTTTGGCAGTTGTGTCCCACGAGCCACTTAAGAGTGTCCCAAACCTCCCGGCGGAGAGTGCGCATACTGTGGAAAGAAGCAGCTATAACAAACAACCTGTTCTGAAACACTTGCAACACAAATTACATTTGATTTACTGTACATATCCAACTATACTATTTCTATCTGGATAAAGGTGCTATTCATTCCTTGAAATTTCACAAACTACATTTTAATTCCCTGGCAGCAAGGCCACATGCTTCCTAGGAGATAATATCTGTCCTTTCACACCTGTGTTTTTGTGTCCCTTGAGAGTGAAGAGAGGGTCAGGTCTGTCCAGTGAAAATACACAGATCATGTGATCATTGCCCCCAGTAGCGATGAGCCCCCGGGGGTAGGTGTCATTGGGAGGTATGATGCACACACAGGACACAAAATTGGTGTGACCATTCATGCAGTGCATCTCTGTGAAGCCCCTGTTAGGACTGAAGAGAGAGAAGACAAACACACAAATAAGAACACCTGTGATATAGAGACTCAAATACAGATCCTTGTTAAATTCTAACTTACGACATACTGTTCCATTTTCCAGATAGTACAGTAACTGCTTTACACTTAAAGAACCCCAGGTTTGAATCCCACCTCCTGCTACCGTACCCTTCATGCAGGTACTTGCCCTAAATTATCCAAGTGTGCAAATGGATAAGAAGTCTTTTAAATCAGTTTGGACAAAAGCGCAAGCTAAATGAATACATGTAAAAGTAATGTAAACCATGAATGAATAAATGTAAATATAATCCAGCGATTTTTCAGGGAGTTTGAAGTTCCAGCTCACTTGCCTGTTGGTCTGTAATTTAGCAATTTCAACTCAAATGTATGGTGGAAATGTAAGTGCCTCCCATTTCCAGGAAAAGCAAACAATTAACAACACTAAAATGATGCGCTAGCGATCGCGGGTGGCGTAGTGACACGGATTGTCACCTTGCAACCTGAAGAGGCCAGGTTTATTTCCCGGATCCCACGGAAGCACCTTTATTCCACATATTTACCCTAAATCCATACAGTAAAATTTCCAAGCTGAATAATTGAGTAAATCATTGTAGAATGTGATCTACAGTATAAGTTGTTGTGGACAAAGGTGTCATTAATTCTTCATTATTGTGTTGATGTGACAAAATAGGAACCAACAGCTAGTGGTCACAGACATCATTAGATACCGAAGGAAACAAAGAATTAACAGATCAGTTTGTTTTTCTGAGAAAATCATGAATGATGGGAACAATGAATATGATATTTAAAATGTTCTACTTATTAATTCACTACATGCAAATAGTGTGATAGGTGCTGCTCTGTCACCAACCAACCACCTATATACACATTTCTCTCTATCCTACTACTCAAACAGAGACACAGGACTATGAAACCTTTAATAATAATAATAATAATAATAATAATAATAATAATAATAATAATAATAATAGTGAAGGTGTCCGCCGACCTGGCATCAGGAACCCACACTCTGCCCGTCCGGTCTCTGGACACGGACACAAAGGCTCCGGCGGGGAAAAAAGCCGCCGCAAGACCCCGCACATCCATCTCATGGCCCGGGATGGAACAGCGTAGCCTGTACACATTTGGAGAAGCCATTATTTACAGTCCGAGCGCAAAGGACTGAAAAATGCAGCCAAGTTTTACTAAGGAAAGCCGCCTGACAAGTAACTGACACAGCAACAAACACAGCGGCGGAAGTGCTCGTAGCATTCACCGCGATGCATGACGGGAAAAAGGAACCTTTGGAACTAAACTAACGGAGTGGCGGAAGTGGAGGCAGCAAGCATCGCGATGACTGACCACAACGGAAGACAGCTCAGGGATCCTTCGCGTTGCATGATGGGAAATGACCATGTTAATCGCAGCTACGTCAATTTTTAAAGTTTACATTAAATAATGATTTTGAGTATACATTTTAAAAGTCTCACTTTACTGGTAATTTGTTGCAAATAACTCAGTCATATTTGTAGGGTCACCACAGAACTGAACCAGGTGGCAGCATGAAAAGAAATGTTCCGGAATATTGTCTGTGTCTGCTTATTATTTTGTGCTATTTTCCACTAAACCCCAGTCGATATGTTTATATAATTAGTAGGTTATAATTTCGAACAGAATATTATATTTAGATTTCTGTCGGGGTGCTAAACCTATTATTATTGCATACAGATGTTAATTTAGGAAATATCGCGCAAACCCCTCAAATATGGGGTAACTACCCATCCTTAATCCCTGCCCCCCCCCCCCCCGGGGACCCAGAGTCCCCTCATTGTACATACTTATGCGGTAAGTTTTGCGTTGTCTTATTTTTCATGTGTTTATGTTATTAAGTCAGGGATGCGCGGACGGTACACATCTGATGTAATGATGTAATGGGAGTGGGCATGAGGGAGGCTGCGCGCGCGCACACGTACACACGCGGCGACCCCCAGGCTCCTCCAGCAGCTCCTTTCCAGCGGGCTGTCCGGTGTGTGTCCGCGGCGCCGGCTGCGTTTTCTCGCCTTTCCCCTCGGATGTGGCTTGAAGACGGAAGACGTGCGGTGAGAATATCTGATCGCGACAGCGGCTCCTCGCTCTTTACTGACCGCAGTAATAACCTTAAACCACGTCCGTGATGATGACGTGATATTTCAATAATGTGTTATGTCAGTGATGTCAGCTGGTAGGGAAACACAGACAGTGCTCAACCCCATTTTCAGCTGCACAACACGCTGTGTGTCATTATTATTGCTCCTATTCATGATCATTATTATCATGTGAACCTCATAAATGGCAATTTTCAAGCTCGCCTCCTGCTGTCTTTATTAAGTCCTCGCGGTTCCGGTTTCCGGTTGCGGCGCTGCGGGGACGCACCTGTCTCGGCCTCACCTGTGAAGGTGACTTCCGGTCGATGCCTGGCTCCTGTCGAAGCGCACCTTTTCGCACGTTTGTAGAAAAATACGGGATTTTACCGGGTATAGAGACCGGGTAGGTGAGTCTTGTCTAGTGGTCCGTCACCTGAGCACCATTTTTCTAATACATACTTCACTGTTTTTTTTCTATATGCCCTTTAAGTGAACTTACTGGAGTGAGTTTTAATGTATTTATACCCACACATGTATGCATGCATGCATGCATGCATGTATGTTTGTATATATAAAACATTGTTGTGTGTTATAATGTAAAATAATGACAATGCTTAACTAGAACTGTGTGTTGCAGCACGGGAAATGTGACCCAGTGTTATTATTTGGGTTATTTGTGACTAAATGGGCTCTAATTCTAATTTAAAAACTTGAGCTATTTTTACAAAAATAAAAAAATTAAGTGGTTATTATCCTTTGGAGTAAATGTAGTCATCTTATGATCGGTCCATAGTACGATAACTTCAGTCTCTTTTTCTCCTTCTATTGAGAGCTTTTAACTGGTTATAACAACTAATATTATTGACCTTTATGGAATGAATGCCTTTATCAAAGGTGACTTGGTGAACTTACAGTGATTTTACAGCAATGCAGGGTAATCCTACAGTAGCAGTACAAGGAAAGTACCTTGATCAAGGGTACCAGGGTTTTAGAGCTGGGCTTCCTGCCCAACAGCTTCAGATTGCAAGATCACTGCTGACCACTATGCCACCTGCATTCAATAAGGGGCACTTAGGGTAATGATGTTTGCTTGTCTGATGACCATTTGGGTGCAGGTGCTGTGTCTGATAATGGTGTAAGTAACTGTCCTCCACAGATCCCTGATGACTGGGGGCGGCTGAGGTTACAGTGTAGTGTAAAGAATCACAAGGTCAGTTTTTTTCACCTCCCTAAAGTATAATCTCACAGTTGTTGACAAGTTGGCCTAAAGCTCACCATTCTTTATGTAGAGTTTTAGGTTTTGCTGAAGGATTGAATTTTTTTTTAAATTGGGGGGAAAAAAATGGCAGGGCTCTTATTGCATTGAAGAATTAACAACGATTTGCGTAGGGTATTGATTAAATATGCAAAATGGTTGTTTTGTGACGTCAGCTTTTTCTTCATGGGTCCAGTGTCTTGTAGTTCTTCACAGCTGTTTTCAATATTAATATTAGCAGGTATTTGATATGATGTAGCTGGTGGCATATTATTCCCATGAATAGTCATGTTCTAGAAATCAGTTCTCCTGTATTTTCTTAGTCGAGTTTTTAATTGGTAATGTGACAGTGATGTTTAGTTATTAATTACATTTAAATGTAATTTCCACATCTCTAATTTTTTGGAGACATATCCTTTAGGGGAATTTTAATCTGCTGGTAATTTTTAGTGAAGCTTTTAAGCATCCTTAAATTTGATTCTTTTGTGGTCTTATTTTCAAGGTTTGAATATTGACTGATTTTATAGTCTGTCACATCAGAGTGAAGGGTTTTGGTTCAAATTACACTTTATGCAAAGTGATTTTTGTATGAGTTTTTCTGAAACTTTATGGCTAGTATGTGTGATCTTTAATGTATGAGAATTCAACTTCCTTATGAGTTGACTCTCGTGTTTAATTTATAGTTGGCTTTATATTAAGTAATAAATAAAGTGGGATGAATTTGCTATATAGAAGGTTTCCAATTGCTGATTTCCAGTGTGCTGTGTGACTCTCACCCTGTCGCCTTCCTGTTCAGGTTCCGTCATGAAGCTGCGGCTCCATTTTGTGGTGGACCCCATGGGCTGGCTCTGCATCAGCATGGTCCTCTTCATTTGGCTCTACAACTCCTTTTTTATCCCCCACCTTGTGCTGCTGCCCCACTTCCAAGAGGGACACATATCTGGGCTTGTGGTTGCTAGTAAGTCCTGGCCTCTTGAAATATGATCAGATGCAATTATCTTCAAGTGTACAAGTCTGCTGGGTCTACATCTTGTGGTGGATCAGTGTACTCAGAGTTGAAGTCCACGCTGTATCTTGGTGGTCAGTTGTCATCCTGGCTATTAGCCTGATGGCGGTGTAATCATACCACCTCATCTAATGGCATAATTCTTCGTCATTGTCTTCCCCCTCCCTAGGCTACTACCTGGCATCTCTGCTGTGCATCACGGCGTTGTTCAGGGCTTCCACAGCAGACCCAGGCCGAGTCCCGCAGAACCCACACATCCCCCACTCTGGTAAGAGGAACTGACCCTTGACTTACCCACGTGTGCATTACTTCAGAATTATGTCATTTCTTGCAAACTCCTTGTCATTTTCAATGTGTCTATCTGGGTTTTGCATTGTTGACGCAATGTCAGTGTAAAACCACGGTAATGGGCCTTGGCTTGTCTCTGTTTCCTTCAGTGAAGTGTGTCACGTGACTTTCAGGTACACCTTATCAATCACCAATCCAAATTGTTTATTGCAAGCAGCGTCTCGCGGGGAATTCAATCATGGCTTTTCTCGGAAATGTGTCCCCATCATTCAATAAGGTCCCCCCCCAGTGAGTCTGAATAATGTAATAGAATTTTTGTTATGGACTTTTAGTTGTGTTAATTTAATGATTATTCCTGTTGGCAACATGTTTAGAGCATCTAGACATAATTCTGTGATGAACATCGTTTTTAACGTTCTCATGCAACTCGCCGCAGATTTGCTTGATAATGTTCTTGTGTTATGGATGGTTTTTAAACAGTTTTTTGAAGGAATATTTTTATTTTTGATAGCATTTACTTCAGTTATCTGTTTTTAGTATTTTAGTATGTTTTTGTATGTAGCTAAGTGAATGGGAACTGTGCTTATCAGGCCAACTGACAGGTAGCAGTAAAACGCAGCCTAAATGGAACAGTATTGTGGGACCACCTTAATTCAACTCACTGCCAGTACTTACAGCTCTTTTCTGGTGTTCCTGAGTATTTCTGGTCAATAATAAGATGAGCAATGCTGTCTGTTTGTCACAAATTGGACAACAGTTGGCATTCAGCAAAACTTTTACTTCAAGTCATTTTAAAATAGTTTTAATCTTAATGTAGTTTAGATAATGCAAATCTTAAATGTTCTTAAGTATTTATTTTTATATCAATGTGCCCTATATATATGTAGAATCTGATCCATAAACAAATTGGGTGACTTTAGAGGTACTTTTGAACTGTAAACAAAATGAATAATGAACTGACATCTAGTCCCAGCTGTGTTTGTAAACTGAGGAGCCAGTGTCATTTGGGGTTTTTTAAAATAAGTGTTTTCCCCTGGCTTCATGATTCATGTAGATAATTTTAGAAATCTGACCATAATTGAGTCGACTCAACTGAATGCTTTGCTTTCTAGGCAAATTACTTTCAACATCATTCTTCTTTTGAAATTATAGAATAAGTTTCAAGTGTAGCAGGTTTCTTTCCTCCCCCTTTAGTGAAAGAGAAATTGTTCAGGTAAATGCTCTTTATGAATTGTAAAGCTCATACCATAATGTGGTTTGTTTTCTAAACTTCCAGAACAACCCACAAAAAGATGCTTATTGGACTGCATGCAGTTCTGGCATCGTGCAGCGTCCCCCTGCAGTTTGGGGAAAGTGCTTTGTGTCAAGTTTGTTTGCTGTGATATGCAATTAGTGATCTAATGATTTATTTCTGAACAGCTGCACTTACTGTTTTTAATCTTTAACATGTGGTATTGCGGTTTACATATGTGGTTAGGAGATTTTGAGCCCCCCCCCCCCATGCTTGAAATAAGTAGTGACTCAAATGTACACACCACACTATCAGCCACATTGCCTGCTTGGCACTGTCTCAGCCGCAAGGAGTTCAGGCCCTTGTATCGTGTGAGATTACAAGGGACTAAGATGGTTACTTGAGCTCAAAAGTGATTCAGTGATAGGATTAGCAGGGAAGACTGGCTTGGCTATGGGAAAGATAAGTTTAGCACCAACCTAACTTTTTTTCTCATTTTTGTCCTTATAGACAGCACTGACTGTGAACCTCCTCTATATAGAACCTTTCTTCATCACCAGTCTCCATCCACAAACCCTAAGAGGTTGTTTTATTCATGAATCTGGACTATATTTAAGCTTGACCTTTTGTTTTTGATGTCTGGGGAAACTGAGATACTGTGCAAGGGTGGTGAGTTGATCCCTTTGTTTTGCTGCTTGTGCAAGAGCTGTGCTCTCCCTCAATAGCCACCAGAGGGAGACACAGAACGACATCTGCACACCTACCTGTACTCATTTGAGCACAGGATGATGGTTGCTGTTGTGATTTCTGACAAACTTAAAAATGCATTTGCAATCAGAGAAAATGAAGGTGAGGAGGATGGATCTTGTGGCTTCTGTCCTGAACATTGATAACCCCCTTTCTGTTTCCTCCAGAGCGTGACCAGTGGGAGCTGTGCAACAAGTGCAATATGATGCGGCCCAAGAGGTCGCATCACTGCAGCCGCTGTGGGCACTGTGTTCGCAGGATGGATCACCACTGCCCCTGGTGAGCTTGGGGGGGTCACGGGGTGTGTGTGTGTTGCATTTCTTCACTTTGAGCAATAACCAAAGCAATACAAGTTCTACCAGAATGCCTGAAAGTTACACAAAACAAGCTGTGATCTGCGCTTTTTCATTACCTTGTTACAACAAGAGGGTTGTAAAGTACAGCAACTTTCTAGCAGTTTGAGGCAGAGATGTTAGGCAGTGTGGATCACTTTGTTACCTCAGTAGGAAATGTCCATTTTTTTCCTGTTTCAGGACCTGGAAGTGTTAATTTGATTAAGTATAGGGGGGTTCTACCATCAGTACAGTATCTGCTGTGTCCTGATTGTGGTTTGACCCCAGTGCCCCTCACTGAAGGCCTGCTGCTGGGCTGTAAACAGACCCCACTTCTCTCTGTCCTTCCTTACTGATGTTGCTCAGAGGAAACCTAACCGCTGCGTAAGACAAGAACACTGCTTTCTTCTCAGTCTCTTCCCAGCTCCCTTTCCCACAAAAGTTATTACATACTAGTAAGGTCCCTGTATACATTCAATTCTAGGTTCCCAGGGGCACAGCAGTAAAGGGCCAGTTGTGTTGCAGTACATCATGATTAGGTGACATGCCTCAAAAGGTCTGATCTGTTTAAGTTGTCTTTATCAGTGTCCCAGTTACCTGTTGGGAGTTTTAAGTCTACAAATTAAGCTGCTTTTGTTTGCACCAGGCTGCTCTTGAATCAAATGGAGTGAAGTCTTGAGGTCAGCTGGTCTTCATGTTCTGCAGCTGTCTCTAAAATATGCGATGGTCTTGATTTTACTGTGATTTGCTGCCTGGGTTTGATATTTTAAGCAGCATTGCACTCAACATAACTGTGGACCATCAACAGATCAGCAAACACATAAATGCAGTAAACAGATGAAAGCGGTGTACTGCAGGGGTCATCGCCATGGGTACAGCCTCTAACCCACATCCCTGTTTTCCCACCCACCTCTTCTGTCAGGATCAATAACTGTGTAGGAGAGGACAACCACTGGATCTTCCTGCAGCTCTGCTTCTACACCCAAGTGCTCAGCCTCTTTACCCTGATACTGGACTTCTGCCAGTACTACTACTTCCAGCCACTCAGCAAGGTGGACATGGTAAGTCTGGTAAATGGGGAACCGGTAAACCACCCTAAGCCTTCCTGTTTTGTTTGCTGTTCCCCTTCAAAGGTGACAGGACTTTCAACCAGGGGTTCTGACTTAGACAGCTTCTGATAGCTGCTCTAAGGTTACACTGTGGACAGAGTTCGTGCCTATCTCTGCTGAGATCCAGAACAGTGGCCCTGTCACACTTTGTGTTTAGTCATAGTAGCTCAGATTATAAAACAGAAGTGAAACATGTTTTATCATTGCACCTTGAGCAAAGTAGCGTTGTTGTTGTTGTTGCTGTTGTTTAACCCATCAAGAACACTCCCTGAAGGTGTGGCTTGTGAGGATTGTTTCCCTGTGACCAATTGCAGTGCAGTTGGAAATGTAGATAATGTTAGAACAAGCAGTTTTACATCTTTTCATACACATGTGACTCTTACATGGTGTAACAGTTCATTCTGTGAACCCACTTACAGGCTGACTGGTTCATCATAGCATCTTCCTGATCAATGGAGAAAAAAAATCTGTTTAGACCAGCATGGCTGATGTGAATCTAATGCATTGTGATCCTTGCATTCATGTATGTATGTATTCCATGTCCCACAAATTAACATGAATGCCTTTGATTGGAGAGGGGAAAAAGGAGGAAGCAGCAGACAGCCAGCTTCCAGGCCAGCTGCTGGGCTCAGATAATTCCTTTATCGTCCCGTCCTCCAAGCAGGGTGGGAACGGCTTATGTTTCTTGGAGTGGGTTGTCAATTCTAATATTCCTGGCGGGTTCCCGCCTTGCAGCTTCGTGGGCCGAGGGTTTGTGATGAAGTGGACCCCCTGTCGGGTGGGTGTGGACAGGTTTGTTGTGCCTTGAGAAAGGTATCAAAATGAAACAAACCTCTCAGTTAAATTTGTCCATCACTTAGACCCTTCAGTGCTCCATTGGAAGAATTAGAGGGTGGGGTGGTGCCTGAGGGACCATCACTTTGTAAAGCTTGCTAGTTTCAGTCCCTTTGTGGTTGTTGTATTGACTGGTGTTAGCACATGATGACTAAAAAATAAAATTGTATGTATATTTTGATGTTTCCAGCGGTTTTCTAGCTGTTACAGCTGTCCCTCTTTGCTCTCTTCCCCTTCAGGAGGAGTTTTCCTCTCGGCATGAGCTGGCCCTTTTGCGACTCTCCACCTTCATGGGCCTGTTGATGTTTGGGGGAATGAGCAGTCTCTTCTACACCCAGATCACTGGCATCCTCGCTGTAAGGAATACCTGTCCTCACCCTCTTCCCTTCTGCCTCACTCTGCTTTGAGGAGGTGTTATCTTTGCTTGGGAATCCTTTGCTTAGATTTGCAGTGACCTTCAGGCATTAATGATCTCAAGTTACCTGAAATTGGTGATATTTCCATCTTTAGAACAGGAAGCTATTTGGTTGCTGTCTGTGTATTCAGTTGTGTAAAAGGAGATTATTTGCTTTTAGCATTTAACAAGAAGAGGCCATACACCCTTGGTGTGAAAGCTGGGGATTGTTGTGTTGGCGAGAAACCTGGAGTCCTGGGTCTAATGGGACACTAAGCTGCCAGCCACTCACATGCACTAATTCTCAGGCTAAATCTGCACAAAGCTGAACTTTAGCCTGATACTGGCCAGTGCAAACCTCCCCTGCAAAACTTCATGCAGCGCTCTGTTATCACAGGCCTCAAGGGTGGGGTTCCTTAGACCAGTCTGGGTTGACTGGGCAAGGTCCTCTGGTCATTGTACTAGGGGGTAGGGTGCGGTTGAAGGGCTTTTGCAAGCCAGTGTATGCCCAGACGTGCAGGCGCACATGTTCCCCGCTTCCTCTGTCCTTTTTCTTCAGCATTGCTGAGCTTCACGGCCTGAGCCTGGAGGTAACGTGATAATCACTTTTGACTGTGATCCTTTAATTGATGACATCGTGTGAGGGCTGGCAAAGAGGATTAACTGTGACCCAGTTAAAATAATTAGAAATTACTCATACCCCTTAAAAAGAAAAGATGCCCTAATCTTATTTGCCATCACAGGCGCTGATCCACCAGATGTTGTGGCCGATGCGCGATTCTGCTAATCTGGGTGGCTAGTTGCAGTTGAGTTGGGGGTTGGGGCTAATTGGAGAACATTACACCTCTTGTTTAAAAGGAAGATTTTGTGAAGGATGCGGCAGGGTTTCATCCAGATGTTTTCACACATTTCGGCTGCTCTTGACACAAAGTCCTTGGTGTTCTAGGATCTGGTGATGAAAGATGTGCTTGGTCTCTTGGGTTGGCTTCATTGATCTACTGGTGGATCTAGTGGATGTGTTACATGAAGGTTATAGGTTGAGATCTAAGAATGGGGCCTTCAGCAGCACCTTTGAGGAAAGTGTTTAACCTCCATTTCTGTAATGAAATGGAGTGCAGTCAATTTCTCAGATGAACTGCTGTGTAACAGTGCTCTAGTTCACATAGACCTACAGTACCTTTACATGCATATGCCTGTGGCTTGCTGGAGTCCTGTCCAGGGTGTACCCTGTGTTGAGCTGTTTGCTTCCTGAATAGACTCTGAACAACTGACCTTGCACAAGACAATTGGTTATTGATAATGAATGAATGAAGCACCATTGTTACAACCCCAAGGCATCTGGGGAGCAGGGTGTAACATTAGAACTATTTGGATACTGGAAATTTGGATGGGGATAGAATGTAAAGGAAACAATGAGGCTTTAATCTAAACTTGATTTACTTTATCCTGTGAATACTACGTAGTGAACATGTGGAAAGTGACACTATATACAGGATTTCCTCACAAACGAGCAAAGACGGTCAGAAAGGAACATATCAAAACCAAATGAATCTGACTAATGTAGTGCTGTGTAGCCTAATCCAAATAAAAGATGAACAGAAAAGACTAACAAAGGTCTTCAGGTGCCTTAGCTATCCCAAACCAAAGTGCAAGGGTGGCACCTGACCCTAAAGTAGAGTCTATGAAATTAGAAAACAGACCTATGTGTGAAAGTTAAGTTGCATGAGTTTTCTGTTGTTGGAAAATGCAGTTACCATGGAATACATTCAAATAACCCCAGTGATGAATAAGTAGGAGGAACAGCAAATGCAGGCAAACAAGTGGAGCAAATGAAAGCGAAATGAGCAAGAGTATAAATCAAACGCAAAGCCCGAAAGTTTAGCAAAAGCTGGTTTCGTGGGTGAAACGCTGTCTGTGTTGAACTTGCTGCTGGGAATCTTCTTGGCCAGCAGTAAGGTGGTGACATCACTGTTAACTGGAACATCATGCTGTCACTCTCAATGACAGCCTGCTTACCTGCACAGAATGTAAACAGGAAAAGGAAATGTACACACATCCAGATGTAAAAGCCATCTAAGATGAGCCCTCTGCTGGTTCTGGAATGGCCTGGGTCAGAATGTGTTGCAAACCCATCTACTTCTTACTGAGAGAGAAATTTGTTGATGGGGCCAGGAGTTCACACATCTAAACTCCTCCATGAGTATTTGGAGGTAAATATTTCTGAAGTATAAGGTTAGGGACTAGCCAAGGGTGGGTCAGGGTGCTGTGAGACAGATTCCCAGCTTCTGATCTCTTATTGACTAGGACTTATCTTGGGTCACATGGCAGCGCGCTTTTTTTTTTTTTTTTTTTTTTTTTTTTTTTCCCCCCCC
>UFQX01005288.1:588201-687241 GCA_900497675.1 Arapaima gigas | reverse complement strand
TTTTTTTTTTTTTTCCTCCCCCTGCACCTTTCAGGCCTGCTAATCCAGTGCAATTTACATACTGGCTGCTCAGGCAGCCTCGTTCTCTGGGTTTGGCACATACGGGGATTTGCCTCCTTGTATGCAGCCCTTTGTCTTTGAGCAGCTGCCTCATCCGGGTGCCAAGTTGGCGCAGGAGAAACCGTAAGGGATTCTACACGGTGTCTGCTTTGCCCCCGTTGTATAACTTACCCCCTGTGCTGGTGTGGTAATCGGCCTCATTAGAAGGAGGCTCACAGATTCATGTCTGTGTGGATGCAGTAAAAAGCCAAATATGAGTTTAAGAGTCTTTCAAGATGCATCACACTGTATTGATGCTCCAGGGTCTGTCCCAGTGTTAGTGAAGTTCTGCCTGCTATTCTGCATGTTGTCAGGTTGAGTCAAAAATGTTCTCTCAGAATGACTGTGAGCCCTGACTTGGGTTTTAGTATTTTGTAGCAGTAATGGCTCCCTTAAAGTCACTAATGTGGGGCAGCAAGTGGCATAGGTGGGAGTCCTCACCACTTACACTCAAAGGGCCTAGGTTTAAATCCCTCTCCTGCTGTTGTACCCTTGATCAAGGTACCACCCCTGGATTGATGCAGTAAAATTATCCAGCTGTGTAACAGGTGGATCATTGGCAGCTTTTTTTATTTCTACAAACCCAACAGTTTAAATTGCTTTGAACAAAGGTGTGACATGGATGGATGAATGACTAAAATTGTGCTGTTTTCTCTTTGCCTTCGTAGGACACAACCACCATTGAGAAAATGTCCCACTTTGTGGACCAAATGTGAGTACTTTGTTTCTGCAAGTACCCTCCCCCCACACAGTGAACGTTGAACCCTTCTTTCGGCTCAGGTTTTGCATCGGATATTTTGCAGGTTAGTCATCTGACCTTGACTGGTAACTCAGCCTATATTAACTGCAGTGAAATATGACTCGCATTCTTCATTCAAGGTCAGATTGCCAACCTGCAGCCCTGACTACAGTCTTTACATGGTCTGGAGGCTGCTGCTCTGTGCATGTGTCCTTTTGTTGTTTGAGCCCCACTGCTCCAGTCGTCCTCAGTTTTCCTCACTGCTCCTTCCTCATGGCTTCACAGGAACATCCCCAGGAAGCCATGGCAGCAGACATTTGCCGAGGTCTTTGGCACCCGCTGGAAGATCCTGTGGTTCCTGCCTTTCAGACGAAGGCGTCCCCTGCGTGACTCGTACCACTTTCCCAGCCACGTGTAGACAGATGGTCCTGCCCCCCCCCCCCAAGCAGCCGCCATCTTGACCAGCTCCTGACAGAGGGCTGTGGGTTGCTATACTCCCGAATGGCGCAATCTCCTCATTGCTCCCTCCTGAAGTCACCCTCCAAATATTATACTTCATTCATACTGTTCTCCTCCAAAAGGTTTTGCTCCACTTTATTCCTTCTACATTTTTCTGGTTTGGGTATATTGTTAAATTCAAACCAGGCAGTATCAGTTTTACCTCCAATTCAACTTGATGCACATTTTTCTTTATACGTTTTTACTTCAGACTCCAGGAGATAAGACTTGAAACACCACTTTTTTTTTTTTTTTTTAATTGCCCCCTGTTATCTGATTGGGAGTTCAGGAAAAGGGTGTGTGTGTGTGTGTGTGTGTGTGTGTGTGTGTGTGTGTGTGTGTGTGTGTGTGAAAGATTGAGTGTGGCTTGTGCAGGCGGTGTAACTCTGCTCACAAAGCATAAGCAGCTTTCCATTATTCAGTGACTCATTGTCGTAGATTTTGTTTCAAAGCTCTGCTTTTTTTTTTTTTTTAAATTCCAAATGATGAATCCATCCAAGGTCCACAGATATCAAGTGTGGCTCTTTAACAGGGTTACTGTCAATGTAAATGCACTTGTAGTGAGTTTTAAACTGAATTGGCCAGAGTCCTGCTCCTCAGCATAGGTGGACAAAGCTAAGTAGCAACTGTCTCAACACAGCCCAGAAGAACTTCAAAACTGTTTAAAGTGTGAGTTGAAGGACTGTTGTGCTTCCCTTTGTTTTCACTGTATATTGGTCATAATCAATGCATTGTCTTAAGTGCCTCTGTAGAAAGCTGTCTCGTCTTTACAGCAGTGCATCAGCCCATTGATCAGCAGACCAAAGACTAACAAGGCTGGTTTGTAGGGTGTGGCTCTTGGCTGGTCGACTAGTTCTGACATAACTAGTGTTTTTAGGTGCAATGACCAGTGCTTTTTGGGACTGACTCTTGACCACAGTTGCCCTCCACTGGACAAATGGTTGCTGAGAATGGATTGGTGGTTCCATGGGTTGATTGGATGGAGGGTTATCTTCTCAGCCAACATGATACACCTCTTTTCAGACTTCTGTAGAGTCTTACTTGAGTTGTCCTGTATGCCCAAAAGCCATAGCAACCCTGACAGAGCTTGATGCTTGGAAAAATTTCTTTAACCCTTCTGGAATGGGGGGAAAGGTTGGTCAATCTGTACCCAAGGGGCTCATTGCAATCCATGGTGGACAACTGTAATATTTTTGAAACATAATTTTAAATCAAGATGCTGTCTTTTATGGAACATGTCTTGGTGAACACAGTAATTCAGCACTTTATTTGGTCTGGTTATACAGTTAAAGTATACCTAACACTGCAGAGTCAAAGTATGAAGATGCTTTGTGGGAGATCAATGTTTTAAAGTGTAACGTTTTATTACTTGGTGGCGCTATTTTGCAAGACTTGTGACAATTTACACTACTTCAGTTTTTACATGTGTGTAGAAAAGTTTACGTGTGATACTGTTGGGAATGTTTTACTTGTGTTTGAAGCGGTAAACAGGGATTTAAATGCACACTGTTACGATTCGCTCAATTCCTCTTATCCTTGTCCTTTCACGCTGGTGTGTGACTACTTGCATTTTTCTGCATATATAATATTCATTGCTTGTAGGACTACACTTTACAGGTGGCTTGTGAAGTATCCAACTTGTATCATTTATTTGATTTCAGGTTCTTTGTTTTTAATGGTATTCTGTGATTGACTGGTTGAAGGTGACTTCTACTTTGCTATTGTGAAGCAGCTCTGGTGAGGAGACTCTGGGGCTTTGGACTCTGCACACTTATGTCTTTGACCTTGTGCACAAATAGGTCACCAGGCCAGAGGTTGTTGGTTGATGCTGAGTGCTTTTTAATGGATGATATTTGGTTCTTATTAACAGGGGATTTATTGAACTCTAATGGATGATATGATGATATGGTACATAATGAGGATCTTGTTTGATGAAAGGTCAATATTTTTCATCAATGTATGGCACTGAGCTCTTGTTTATGGTCACTCCTTGCCTTAGGCCTCACACTCCTACTGTGGACAGGCTACGCAAGCAACTGTGGTGTTTCCTGTATGGTGATGACAGGGTGGATGTCAAACCCCACAGCTTTCATGTGTCAAAGATGTAACCCTGCTGTGAGCTGTAGCTTTTGTGAGGGAATCTGGTGATATTATCACTACTGATATCTAATTACATAAAACTATAGCAGTTTAAAAACAAACAGAACATGGGACTGTAAGCAAGGAAAGATTAGTTGGTTAATATTTGTGTATTTATTTTAATTTGAAGCAATAATGATGGATATATGGTTTTTGTTTTTTGCCAATAAAGTTGCCTGAACCACCATTCCAACCTTGCAGATAATTGCCAGTATAAAGAGCAGCGCCATTATCAGCAGCTGGTGGGGTTAGGTTAGGTTATGGGTGGATGTAAGACACCTTGGGTGTCCCTGTTAAGACATACCGGATGGTTTGCTGTTTGGGTCTGACCAGCATGCTGCTTTTTATATTTGAGGGTAAAAGGTGGTGCACTATGGGATGCCTGTACTTTCTCTATTCTGATGGCTTCAATTTCTCAGACTCCTTGCTCACACTGTAAAGTTTGATACTGTGTCTGTCCTAAGCTCAGAACAGAAACTGCTGTGTCACATTCCATGCACTGTATGAAGATATTTCTGGACTAATTCAGGTGTGAAACATAAATGTCACTATGTGTATTTTCTATTGATTTTGGTTTGACACTTTGCTTTTAAGGTTTTTTATTTTTTTTAAATTTTTGCAAGGAATTTATTTTTAATCTTTACATTGTAATCATGGGAATATATATTCTAAATTGTGACTTGTGTTATTTTAAATAAATGGTTTGGCAGCACAGAATGGTATGTGTTTCTTGATTTCATGTGTATCTAATGTTCAGTGGTGACTTCAGTTTTCTTAGTTGTGCTCTGTCTACTCAGTGATGTGTGGTCCATCTGCTTTTGCTTGGGTTTTTTGACAGTTACATTTGGGAAGGGGGTGGTAAGGGTTTGGGGGCATGGTCAGGGTCAGCTAGCAAAGTGCTTGCTGCTTGGGGCTCCTTGGTCATCCCAGAGCAAAATAACTATGGGATCTTGGAGCTCAAAGGAGCAGAATGTTGGACTTTATGGACATCCAGCTGTGTAAACAGGATGGGGGGGGGGGGGGTTGAAAGGGCCCATAAAGCATTTGAGNTGGACTTTATGGACATCCAGCTGTGTAAACAGGGGGGGGGGGGGGGGGGGTTGAAAGTGCTCATAAAGCATTTGAGGCACATGCTTGGGAGTGACCTGACTTTGAGTATAACTGCTCATTGTTCATGGCCTCCAATGAAAATGATTTTTATCACACATAGACAAAATGTAACATGGTTCTAATTAAAAAAGCCATCAAAATGCCTCCATTACAGCGGATTAAGTTGCTCTGTACCTTTTGACTCTGTGTGGACGGTGATGTTGGCTGCTATGGAGTCAATGTCAACTTGTTGACCTTTCACACAGTTCTTCCAGGGCGTTCTGTGCTCAGCTTGCATTTCTGTGTTAAAAGGGGTGTTTCCATTGTCACTGTAACAGTCTGTTCATCTGCTTGTTGGCTGTCATCTTCTTTCCTCCAAGTATCACCGTCATGTATCCAAAGCATGAAAACTGCAGCCTCATTGTTCTTCCAATGAGTTTTAATTTGATTTGATGAAACATCCACCTGTCTTTTTTTTTTTTTTTTTTTTTTTTCCTCCCCCCCTGCTTTTCCATAATATCCTTAAGTCTCCAACAACTGCACAGCTGTACTTTCACAGCAGTATAGAAAGTATCAGTGCATGATTATGGGACAAAGAGCCTTCAGGACTGAAACTGTTTTGACACTGGGATTCTTTTCATTTTTTGGGCCTTGCTTTTTCAGTTTGGCACTTATTGTGTTTCTGCTTTGGGAAGAGAATAAAGCATTAAGTGCACCCATCACCTTCTCACACCTGAGCTGTCCTTCCACTCGATGCTCTGCTGTGGCTCGTGTCATTATCATGGCACGTGACAAGTTCTGACCACACAGCTATACCTTTAGATTACACGTCATCACAATACCTGAATTCTACACCTGCAGTTTGAATAATAGTACATGCAGGTTGAGATGGTATATCCAAGGTGTCCTGCACTGATCCTCCTATTTGAACAACAGTTCCCATTTGGAAATAGTCTCTTTCTAAGATGAAATGTTAAATTTTTATGTATTTTTCTAGTAATGGCCGGGTAATTTGAGTGCCTTGCTGATCAGGTACAGTGGTAACCTCTCCCTTGAGTCTCGGCACCCACCTGTGGTTTGCTACAGCGCTGCCACATGCGGCTTGTGCCGAATACGGACTTGGTATGTCGACGGATCAGATTCAGATGTGCCATCTGATCAACGTTTATAGAATTTATAAAATGTGATGTTAATTACATGTCCAGAGGACATTTAGAAGTAGGCCGGTAAAGGGTGGTGATCACCTTGATGGGCACAATGAAGAACGGGAGACGGAGTTCTAGCATACCTGACTTCATTTCATAGAACTTAAAATAAACCTGGGGCTGCAATGTCAGGCAGAAGGAGGTGTAATGGCTGCAGTCGTTCCCGTTCAATCCAAGAAGCTGGATTCAGATTCCCATGTAGATTCTTTTTTACTTTTATTTGTGTACTTAAACATATACTTTTACTCTGTCACATTTGTCACTCTAATTAGTTCAATTTTTTCTTTTTAGTCTTAACATTCCAGTAAGTCTGATTAAGATTAACCTAAATCTGCAATACTGCTAGGTTTTCTGAGGTTTTCATTGGCTATTGCCACTGTCAACTACTGTTTCTTTTAATGATGAACCAGTAAAATATACCTTTACTGTCAGCTGACTTCTTTTTTGATTTAATTGGCCAAAATTCTCCAAGAGTGAGACCAATCACAGTTCAATGTTGAATTTTGTCCCGCCTCGAACGAAAGCCTTGTTTTTCTGACTTGAAAGGAACAGAATTTTTAAGGAAAGTCTCAGTTTAACTATATTGTATTTAAGTGTTTAATCTTAAATATGTTGTCCAAATTTAGAATGCTGAATAATGTGAGAGTTAAACAGATGTTAATCCTTCTGAACCGGGTTGTTCTGTGATTCTCCCTCTGTTTTTGAACTGAGGCGATTCAAACAGACACAGGGATGAACTTAACCTGCAAAAATGTAAGAAATATAAAGGTTAAAAAAACTCATTTTATTTAATCACACAAAGTTTTATTTGTCTGAAATGTTTCAGTTTACTATTCATTGCCTGTGGTGAGTTGCAAGTGAGCACGTAAGTGTCGAGCTGTAGAAAGTTAGGAAATAATCCTCATTTAATGTCAGATATTTTGACTAATATGCGAGTAACAATTTATGAACGAACATGTTCACTTCTTTCTGAATCGCCCCGTTATTTCCATTTAGTAAAAAGGCAACACCTTGTACTGTTATGACAAATATTCGCTTATGTTAATTTCAAATCAAATGTTTTTAGTATTATTTCTCTGCATGTATTGTAATTATTGTAATTTAATGTTGGATGTTCACTGTTTATAAATCCTGTGAAAACATTTTTTCTATGTTTATAGTAAAGCTGGAAAGTTTTTTTTTAGTCCTAATGGCACGTGCCACATCCCATTAGAAGCACCTGCTGGTTAGAGCTGGGTTATCTACTTGGGTGACCAGTTCTGTGTGCTTTCTAACCACCAATGTCATAACCAGCAATGGGATTTAACTTAAACACCTGAGTTAGACAGCATTTAACTCGCTGCCAGTTATCACAGTGTAAGCTGCTCTTCTGTGCAAACAAAACTTTGCAAGTCACCTTGGAGAAATGTCAGATAAGTGACAATAGTTTGGGAGATGAATGCACCGTAAATAACCTCTATGAGTTTGAGAATGCCTCCTTTCCACTTGTTCTTCATCTCTGTGGTTCAGACAGGTGCAGGGACCCACCCTGCTGCTGTTCCGCTTCTCGAATCTCTCTGCTGTCTTTTGTCACAGTTGCAGCTTTATTCCCTCTGAATTGAACTGCTTCACTGCTCCTTGGTTCTTTTTCCCCTTCAGGACTCAAACAGAACCACCTGATAGCCCTTCGCCGTTGGACTCGGATCGCAGGCTTCCCTCCTTCTCTCGTTACCAACACCAGCGTGGGGTTTAGAAATTCACAGCAGCGGCATCCGGGAACGAAGGGCAGGTTCGGGACGTGAGCTGTAAAACCGACATACATTTGCGCACAATGACATAAACGGCAAACATTTTCAACGTATGAAATTTCTAAGTGATGAGAGGGCAGCGATAGGTCCTCAATTTCTGCTATCCGGTGGATCGTAGGCCTTCTAGAACCCTCTTTGTGATCGACATTTTGATAAGCCTGTGCGGTGTACATCTAAAGCTGCTCCTTTGTTGGATGAGTATAAAAGAGCAACTTTATGCAGGATAAACTTAGCTCAGATGAGAGGGAAGGCAAGCCTTTTATCTTGAGCAGGGAGTGTTTTTTTTTTCCCCCCTCATCACACAATGCCTCTCCAGTCAGTGCAACAAAAGGCTCCTTATATGCGTCCCGTCGGTGCCAAGGCTGATACACCCGCAATGGTGATGGCAGCTTGGAGGCATCTTTGTCAATGAGGGGAAATAATGAACAATTCATGGGGACCAGGGAGCAGGGAGCCAAGGAGGTCGAATCTGTCCTGATGAAAGGTAGCTGGAACCACGCGGCTCCCTGCTGCACCAGAGACACCCTCTGTGTCTACCTGGAGGACGCTGCTTTTCTTGTTTTTCCCAGCCTCGGTTTTTACTGTAATGCCCTACAATTACGGCCCTTTTTCCAAGCGTGGGAACATCAGAAACTGTCCAATTGGAGCAGGTGGAGTTGCGGAGTTGCTGTCTTGTTCCCAAAGGACCTGGTTTGAATCCTACTCGCTGCTTTCCTTTGATCAAAGTTCTTACCCCGTATTGATAGTGTAAAATTTAACCAGTCGTATAAATGTGTGAAACATTGTAAGTTGCTCTGGGGCAAAATGTCAGTAGTCTTTGGGACAATAGTATTAAATGTTGATTAATAACAAGATCAACAATAATAATAATAGTAATAATAATAGTAATGTTGCATTTCTCACCTTGTTTGTCCCCAAAGGGGCCCTGTTGCACCTGTTATTCTATGAAATTTTCTGGCACGTTCCATATACTGTGAAACTCAAGCGTCCGACTCTGCGAGTACAGTTAAAAGTATGCATGAAGGTCAGCACCGCCATATACGGTGAGTTCAGTCTGGACAAATTAATTTATGGCTAAATCTAAAATGTGAATAAAGAGCAAGTAGTTAGAAATGGTTGGGGGGGGGGGCAATACACTCTTTGTAATCTGTGCCTGTATTTTCCCTCGTGCTTAATTCTCAGACCTTTGTTGCGGTTCACGCTGGAGTCTGAGATCCTGCTAATAAAACTGACAAAGAACGACAGGCTGGAGCGAGTGCCCCCCTCCACGAAGGCCCCGCCCCCTGCCATCTCCCCATCGACACAGTCACTTGCCGCCCGCTCCTTTGATGTCAGCGGTCGGCCGCGGCAGCCCTTCGTTGGCTTGGCGTGTGTTGTGTGGCGAGCTGGGCTTTGAGTGATGGCCCCTGCTGCCGCTGGCGGGCCCCCCGCGTTTGCATTCTTACTCTGATTGACAAGTGGCTCGTCCTTCCCGTCTGGGCTTGGGATACTGGCGTGGCGAGCACTCGTCCTGGCCGGCTTGTTGAGGGTGTCCGGGGTGCCCCGTGTCCTCTTTGTGGAGACGGCGGCTGGTCTTTAGCATCCTGTCCATCTTCAATCCGTCACCGGCGGTGTCCCTCACGCCTCATTGTTTTGGTTAGACAGTATTATCAAAGGGAGCTGACGGTTCACTTTCCAGATACCAGCGTGGTGCTGCCTCAGAGCAGGGCCCCGGTGGGACGCGATCCAGAGGACAGGCAGGACAGTGAAGGAGGACATGGCAGTAATGGAGGTTCCACCTTCATCCATTTGTTCTGAGCTCTGTTTTTCAGCAGCCTGTTTGGTGTCACTTCAACATATCATCGTAAGACCCAAACAGACTTAATATTCTGCCCATTTGCAAAATGTTAATTTACGCAGTTGTCCCTGTGACCAAAGAGGCTTTGTGGCTCCAACCTCGTGGTTCAAGCTCCGATTGTGTAAACAAAACAAACAGTTGGCCGTCGGCAAAAACTGACTACTTTTGAAAGCCCTTGAATAAGTGAAGTGAGGTTTAAAACAGATCTGGATCCTTGTATAGAAAGATTTGTGTTGTTTATCTCAGGAGTTGTTTTTGAACAGTCTGTCTGAAGCAGATGTATTTTTCACCTAAAGATGGCGGCGCACATTGCAGATGTTTAGGATTCAGAGTCACTTAAGCTCCTTCTGTTCCAAAGATTTGCTGCCATAGAGATTTTTGTTGTTTTCTGTTGCTATTTAAGAAGTCTCAGATAATTTGTAGTTGCTAAGTCACACTTGAGGCCACTGCCTCCAGTGGGGGGAAAAAAAACATGTGTTTCCACTTCTCACCCACTGTCCTGTGTTTAAAATAATAGATCGTATTTTCCACAGGATAACGGAGGCCAGCGCTATCCTCACTCTGCTGATCCTCACGGCGACCGCGATTAGTTGTTCCCCGTTGTTCCCCCTTTGTTCTAAAGCAGATGTCCTCCTTCTCAGCGCAGTAACAGGTGGTCATCTGTGTGCAAATTAGTCTGTCTGATAGATCACAGATTTTGTAATGGAACAATTTGCCCAAAACCAGCACGCTTGAATTTTAGCTTCGGTGTGTTCGGACCGTTTGTGGGGAAAAGCTCAGATAGTCTTTAGCCGAGCAAAACCTAAACATCTTCACAGTCGTGCACTTGACATGTTTACATTTTGCTCACTGAGTCGGTGCATAAACTGTAAAAGCTGTGCTGCTGCTGTAGAAGAAACTAATTAGGAAGACCACCTGTCACCACGTATCGGAGATGGACATCTGGCCAAATGAGTGGGCCAAGAACAATAAGGGCAGAATAATAAGAAGGTCTAATAAAGTGATAATATGTACAATTCAATCATGGCATTATATTTCACATGTAATAGAGAATCATTCTAGACTGGGATTAGTTGGAAACTCTGACCTCCAGCCATATTCTTAATTTTAAACCAGTCACTGACAATTACTCCATATTTTAATCGTCGGAAGGCGGCCTGATTCTGCCCATATGGGTCTCATTTGGTCCCTAAGCCTATTTCTCCATCACTAATTTATTAGTTTGCCACACAATCAACCCTACAAATAACAACAGCAAGTGGGTCAGTCAAAGGTCGCGGGTCACACGACGCGAATCGCGTCCTAAATGCACGTAATTAATCTGAAATGTGCTTGGAATTCCGATCTGTTGGTCTGGGAACGAGTCACAGACAACAGGCACGATCTTCCGATTTTCTTAGAGAAATTCTGCCTTCGGAAACGAAAGCCTGGCCGTTCCCAGGGTTCAGAGGGAGCGGCCGACCGGTCCTGCAGGGCAGCGGTATTTTCGGAACATCTATACGTTTCTCTGGGTTTCAGTGAGGTAGCGAGAGAAAAGAAAAGGCGTGGACACGTGGACGTCGACTCTCGCAGACGCCGATTCACGTGTCCTGTCGCCACACGATCCGTTTTCCCACGGAAGGCCTCCGTGACTAGGAGCAGGTGTCCGCGCTGTATGGCTCCATCTCGCTTCACGTGCCGCTTGTGGAAGCAGCTGCGTTTCCGTTGCCCACAACTTTGGGATATTGATTGTCTTATTGATTTTCCTTTAACTCTCACCATGCTTCTGTAAGAAAAGGAAAAAAAAATCCAATTAAATATGGAAGAAAGTTAATCCTAATCCGATCAAACTCGAGGAATCTTCAAATTTTTTTTGCTTCCGAAATCAATACGCACACAGCGGGGTGAGCGAATAAGTTGCTGCAGGGGGCCTCCTGCGGTATGTTGAGCAGAACGGCCCGCCGGGTGGTACAGAGTACTGGTGGTACCCTTTGAATTCCAGCACAAGGCCCAGAATGGATCAGACACGTTATACACAATAGCCATCTTATGACCTGCAGGAATTTGTGTAAATGAGCGACCAGGTCTGGAGGAGTGATGCGTTCTGGCCGAGGGAGGCAACACTGGGCATATTGTTCCGTGGCCTTCCGTGAAATGCCACGTACTTTGGATCCGGATGGCGCGCGGTCTTGCTTGCCAAGCTTGTCTGCGCTGCGTTCTGCACGAAAATTTCTGCCGCAATCCCACGGTTCACACGGAACAAGAACCCATCTGCTTGTACGGCCGAAATCTGAGGAGGCGGTGGCCTGGAATTCAACTTTGCAGAAAAGGTCTTTTCTGTTGTGTTTACAGATAATAACGCGGCACAAAATTATTCCCTTGTGTCCTGAAAGGAACCGCACAAAAGACAAAAGCGCTTTCACTGACCACTGGGCAGCCGTAACGTGAGATAAATTTGTGTACCTGTAAATGTCAAGTGTTAGTCACAGAGGCTGAATTTTGATAATGACTTCCAGGGCGGAGGAAAACATCTTAGATAATGTAACTGAAACGTTTTCTTAATCCCTGTTTTAATTAACCCTAGTTTAAAATTGCTAGCAGCTGAGGGCTGCGTGGCCTAAAGGATGCTGTTTACAAGGTCCTGCGTGGAGCTCCGCTGTTGTGACGCCTTGCGACCTTGAATGGCTTCAGTAAAAATCCACCTGAAATAAGTGGTAAAGTTAAGCATTTGTCTGGGTCAAGCAGCTACAGACATTAAACCAGAAGGCGCCACGTTCTGAATCGATCCACCAGTCTTGCCTGCAGTGTGATAGAACACCTGTCAGCCTCCGCATGGCAGCACCGGAGAGCAAACTCTCCTTCTCCTCTAGGCAGGATGCTGGACTTGAGAGCAAGGAAGCAGCCAGTTACCACAAGCGGAAGGCAGCCAAGTGTTGGCAAGACCCAGCCGTGGTCCCGGCCGTCCCCTGCCTCCTTCCCTGGCTCTGCGCGCCGCTCGGTTGCTGGTCGGCATGTGTGGCCTGCACTCTGACATATGTTAGGTAACAGTTTCGATGTTCCGGGAGCTGCGGGAGAAGCGGAGCTCCTTCTGTTGTGCATGGCAGACCTCCTCTGCTTGGCACCACGCGTCTCATCTCAGATGCCCGTCGCCGGCTGGGTGCTGTTGCCTGATCGACGGCTCCAGCTGTCCTGCGAGGTCGTCTGGATGCCGGGGGTCGCGGATACACCCACCGCTTGCTTCAGATCATTCCGCTCGGAACGGTACGAGGAGATTACGTCCATCACGTTGAAATCAGCGACACTCGCGCAACTTTTCTTCTTCAGGAGACGACTTCTGCCAAGTTCTGTGCATTGAAGAAGTCTGTAATCTTGTGAGGGCCCAGCTTGAATGGTTGCTTCAGTTCACCAGCTAGACATGTGAGAACAGGACAGTTCAGTTGGGTCCTCTTCCAGAAACATTTCTTACTTTAGCTCACTTGCAGTGTTAAGCTACTTATATTAATTTACCCGTTTGTGCCGCTGGGTATTTTTTACTGTGGATATTAAAGGTAAACTCCATGGTATAGCAGTTGAAGGTGTGATTCAACCAGGGTTCCTTCAAGTCAAAGACAGTCGCTCCACCCACTGTGCTACCTACCACCCTGTGAGGTTTTATAAAATCCCAGGATAGTTTATTTTATTGAAGTGGTGATGATACAATTGCCAGGCCTGCACCAGGACTTGTGTGGAGGCTTTGTTCTTCTCCTTGGCTCGACGTGAGGCGTGTGTACGGGGGAACTACAGGTCAAATGAAATGAACTTCTCACCTTGTGCCACTCACATCAGGACATATTATTACCGAATACAGCGTCCACTCGAACTAGAGATCATGTTAGAAATCGATGGGTGAGCATGTAATGTTTCCGAGACATTTAACAGCCTAACTTTCTTGTTTTGTAGATTTTAAAAGCTTGCCACCTTGACATTACAGTTACATGCTGTTTGACACAAGAGTCAAAGAAGGATATTGATCAGTTTCTGAAAGGAATTTTGTAAATCTGTTCTACAAGTTGTCATTGTTGGCTAAGTGACATTTACTGCCCTTAGGGCTGTTCTGACCGAGGCCGTCGGCATCACAGTGGTGCTTCCTGCCTGTTTGTTTCCAGGTTAGTCTCAGATGATCCAGAATAGCTTACATAAGATCTAGTAAGATGCAGTGAAGCTGCTCTAAATGTGACATTACACATTTATGCACAGTAGCCTTTAAATACCCTCAGTGAGAAAAGGGAAATCCCACTTTTACTGGCTTTAAAAAAAAAAAAAAAAAAAAAAACATTGTCATGAAACAGTTGCTCAACCTTTATAAAGGTTAAATACTATTAAATGAATCTCATTTCATGAGCAGTTTTCAGACGGATAATATGCTGAACAAGCGACAGTAAAGCGTTCATTGATGGATTTTATTCGGTGCATCGTGGCTGTAGCTTTGCTCAAGTTTGGCTTGTGATCAGCCAGCGCTGAATCTGTCTAGACTGTTGACAGGAATCAGAGCGTTTTTACGAAGGAGGCTGCGCAGGGGGTGCTGGGGCTCGACAGCACAAACCTGTGCCTGTTCGACGTCCTCCTGTGTTATGATGGGCAGTGAAAGGTCCATTGGTGTCAACCTGGGTCCAGACAATGCCACTGACCCGGACGGTCCAGACAAACACCGACCTGTTTAATCGCAGCACCCACTTGTGGCTGGTGAGATGTCCGGAACGGCATTCAGCAGCGCTGCGTGTGAAACCCTGGCTACGACTAGAGACGATCCATTGCCCTGTATGAAGTTTCCGCTGAATTTGCTAACCTTCAACCCGTTAGTTTGCACTCCACATGGGCGGGTTTTTTAAATTCTATCTGAGGATGGGAGGGTGGTGGCGATGACAGCCGTCTCTTTGCAGCCTCGGTTCGAATCCCACCGCTCTACCTCGATCAGCACCGTGTGAATGGACACGCTAATAATTACCCAGCTGTGTAAACTGGTCACTTTTGAAGTTGTACAATGAAACTCTGTAAATGACTTTGGAGAGAAGTATTGCTTAAGTGAGAGATAAAAAATCTAAATTAGATATCATCTGGTAACACTCTTGATGACACAGGTTGAAGACTTTGGCCAACCGCTGTCAGTGGCCTGTAGCCCAGGTGACGGGTGAAACTCACTATTGCGCAGTTCTTTTACTCATATCACAATATAAGCCTCCAATTTGTCAGCTGTTCATATACGAACCCATTCGATAAGTTACACGTGCTGTTTGTCCGCTGTTTTCAGCGAGTCGGGTTGTTATTTTTTTGCCCTTTGATGTAGTTTGTGTTATTGATTTGTGGAGTTTTTAATAAATCAATGCAAGAGCTCCGTCACGCCCCCTGTGTGGGGCTGTCTTCACATATTCATCAGTGTGAGCAGGAACAAAACCGCCTTTGTCTGCGGAGATGCCGTGTGGTGAAAAGGCCTTTCACGTCCCATGCCCTCAGACTCAATTAAGGGCCTTGCCATGTTTGGGGCTTGAAATGAAGACTACTGTAATGACCATTAAATGCCCCCGCGATGGCCATGTCACCCTGGACTACACACACACACACACACACATTAGACAGAGAAAGATACCAACTCAGCTTCACTGTGGGATTTATTTTTGTTGCTCAAACATCCAGCAATGTTGCTTCATTCATCATCAATCCCAAAATGGCCTGAAAAATCTTTAAAGAATGAATTTGATTTATGCTTAACCTGTATGCCCTCATTTAGTATGTTTAAGGCACATTCGGAGGTTTATGTTTGCCTAGAGTCCTAATCAAATTAAACCCCACAATCTGATCCATTTACATTTGATGTTTTTTTAGCTTTCATGTTTTGACATTAGACAAGATTAAGATTATATGAAGCTGTATAAATATTGTATTAATATTAACAAACTTGTAACATACTTTTCCACAGCGTTAACCCATCTTTTGAAACCCTCTGCAGTAATGAAAATAAAAGAGCAATAATTAAACACAATCCAAAACAGCACAGAATGTTAATAAATTATACAGTTTCAAAATAAAAAGTCACATTTCTGACCCCCACCCAGAAATGGCGTCCCTACCTGTCTTTGCACATTACACTGTATGAAATGTCACTTGCGTCCTTCACAGTGGGTAAGAGAACACCACCAGTTGAGGCGTGATCCGGGTGCGAGTCTGCTGGGGGCTCTTTGGTTGTCAGGGTGGGCTTGCGGTGCTGGGCTCTGTTTCCCACGGTGACCTGGCCCGTCTCCTCCTGAGCTGCTCGCGACGCCGCGGCAGACTGGCAAAGTGTCCGTGTGTGGGCGTTCTGTCAGTGTCGCGGCATGGGGGTTCAGGGTGAGGTGGCTACCTGAGGGCACCCTCCTTCCGCACACCCTTTCCCGGCCCTCCCACCGCTGCTGGGGGACATCTGAACCGTGCTCAGCAAAGCCAGGGATACTCACACGTCTTTGTTTGGAGATATTAATTCCTGGCTATTTGGGCCACTCCTCATCTGCATGGCGGCCCGGGGGGGGGTTGTCGGGGGGGTGTAGTCAGGAGAGAGAAAGGGGTGTGTGTGTGTGTGTGTGTGTGTGTGTGCGGAGGGGAAGTCATAAGGATCTGGTTTAACAATATTCAAGAATGCAAATAAACTTGCAGAACTGCACTGTGGAGGAGCAAAGTGCCCACATTCACATCTAAACTGACAGAGGAACAGGGCGGCTTTTCCCCACGTCTTCCCACGTTCCCACAGCATACAGCCGGACAGGATGGTGTTAGTGGCCGGGTTGGTAGTGCTGGTAGTGGCGGTCGGGGAGGGTGGGTGGGTGTGTGTGTGTGGGGGGGTAAGAAAAAAAAAAGCCCTGATCCTTGTCATCATAGCAGCGAGCTTCGAGTCATTGGTAGTGCGTGAGCCTTTCCCATGATGCAGTGTGATAAGGATTGGCCTACATGTAGCTTCGCATGCCGCCGCTGATGTTCCTCTGATTAGGTGTCTTATCTTCCATCGGGCTGCGTCTCATGAAGGCTGCTGACAGGGCAATGGCCAGCAAAGTGGCGGATGGCTCCATAAAATGGCAGCTCTGTTACGACATGTCAGCCAGGACCTGGTGGATGGTAAGTTAAGGATCCCCCCCTTAATTTTTTTTTCTTTAGACAGGGTGTGTGTGTGTGTGTGTGTGTGTGTGTGTGTGTGCGCGTGCGTGTGTGGTGGGGGTGATTTTTAAAGATGAACTCCTCCTTTGTGGGGACGAATGCATGTGTTATGAAAGTCTGTGATCGACGCGCAAAGTTCCTCGCATCCCTTTCCGCTGTCTGGTGCTGAAAGTGGGGAGAAGCAGCGTTTTGCTGCTGTTGCTGGGCTTTTGTTTGTAGGGTGGCGCTGGGACCCTTGGAGCTGTGAGCTATGTTTGGTGTCACTTTGTCGGGGACAACAAAATGCTAATTTTGCCAAGTGCCCCCCCCCCAAACTTGGCATGCGCTTCACCGTTCAGAGCATCAGTTGCTAAACTGAAAACGGTTTGGATTGGGTCGGGATGGGAGAGTGGGGGGGGGGGCAGGGGTATGAGAGGGCCGTGTCACAGAGCGTCGGACTAATTGTCCGTGAGTTGAGTCTGAATGGCCGTGCGGTGTCCCTCGGCGACAGGGTCCCACAGACCGGGTGATGGCGGTGCGACAGCTGCCTGTTAATGAGCCCGCAGTGGTGGCCGGTGGCTGTTGGAAGGCGGTCAGTGCAGCCGGTCTCTTGCTCATTGTCACTGTCCCCAAGTCGCGCTACGCTAGTGGGTCTGCGTGGCTTCTTACTGCCTGGGAAACTTCAGGCAGATCTTGGAACACCAAGATCCCCATTCCTGAACGAACACACACACACACACACACACACACACACACACACACACAGACTTCTCCGGCTGCATTTGTGCAGCAGAACTGAGGCTCTCAGGCAGTTATACTGCTGCCTCCTGTCTTTTTGCACATGGAGGTGCTGTGCATGTTTTCCATCTTCTCGCTTGCCTTCACACACAATAGCCTCTTGTGCGCCCTCCTTGTCGCCAGCGATGAACTTCTGTTGGCCGCCGTCCTATTATGAATATTAATTTCCAAGTTTGTTCCGCCTGGTGGATTGGTTTCTTTTTTTTTGGAAATTTCATCCCCGACTTCAATATATTTTTTCATTGGCTTCAGTAATTATTATGCTCATGGCATGTTATAAAACTCCTCTCCCATCCACCTCCTACCCGACCCCTTGGCCAAAAAACAGTTGGTTTGGCGTCAAGACAGAAGGAACGTATTCCAGAAGGACCGGACTCACAGTCCAACCCCCGCCTCCTGTGTCCACTGTGTTTCCTAATGGGACGCTGTTTCTCTGGCTGCCCTGGGTGGGACTGCAGCTCAAAGCACCCTGTTCATGGGAACGTGAGCCTCGCTTTTGCTTCTGAAGCTTCACCTTTCTATCGGAGGCCTCCATGGCTCCCCGGTTGAGCTCAACAACAGGTCCTTTGTTCCCCGGCCGGGCCCGAGCTCAGCTGTCGGTGCCGGCAGAACAAGAGGTGGCTTAAACGTCCGCTGTGGTCGGTGTTTACCAGGACCAGCTGAGACATCTGAGATGGTGGAAGCGCTGTGGTTCTTCCAGGAGGTGGACTGTAATTTAACAAACAGCCGATGTTTGCGTGATCACATAACTGTTGTTTTAAACCGTTGTGCAGGTAAGATCTGCATTAGAGTAGTTGGGTTTCACTGAGATGTTGCAAGTGTCACAGCTCTTGATGTGGCATCTGTGATGATGTTAGTGTTGGTTTTTGACAATACTTAACGGAATTAAAGCACGATAATTGTCAAGTGTCGGCCTGCATCCTACTATATACACGTATTTTTGTGCAATTTTCACGATGCTTCTATTCATACTTTCCGTTAAGAGCTCAGAAGAATAAACAATTTAACTAAGAATTTAACACTGTGCTTAATTTTTTAAATAATTCCCATTCTCATTGTATGAGTTTTTATATTAGTTTAAACTGATGGTTTGAATTTCTTGTTCTCATCTAAAGTATTGAGACATTTACAGGGAGACTATAATTGTTACCTCTGAAAGTGTGTGTGTGTGTGTGTGTGTGTGTCAGTGTGTGTGTCAGTGTGAGTGGTGGCATTGACAGGATAGATTATTCATCAGATCATTTTCCTTTTAAGAAATAAAAAAGCAAGTAAGAGCTCAGCGGCACACGGTCCACCGGAACGCTATTGATCTCCTTGTCTCTCCTGCTGTTTCTCCTCTTCATTTACAGATTTTGTACATCTGTTAGAAGTGTGTGAAAATCAGTCAGTACTTTCTATGAATTTTTTCTGAGTAGTCTTATTTTCATAGGCATATTCAATTAAAAAAAAATCATCATTCATTACTGTACCAGGATCTTGAAATCATTTAAAATGTCTGGCTGTTTATTTTTAACTGGCACAATTACTGCTATACCATTAAAAATCATAAAAATGCACAACTTAAAAAATTATTTTTTTCAGTTAAGAAATAATCATCATTTCAGAAATTTTTGCTTGGTTTGCAAGATGTATTATGTTGGTTGCATGTATTCCTTATAGTAAATTATTAATAAAACAATTATTACTCAGCTCAGGAATAGAGAATTATTTAAATAACTGCCCATTTTGCCCCATTCATGCATTTATGTCAAAAATTTTTGCAACTTAATTTTTTAAAAAAATAACCAAAGAAAAAACTAAGTTCAAAACACAATAGAACGTTAATCATTGAATAGTTTTTTTATACCGAATATTTTATATTTACACAATGTTACTATGACACTTCACTGACCGCATTAGATTCAGATGCTTCTGTCTTGTATCACTAAGATATTAGACGTTTATAGCTGGTAATTTTAGGCATTTATCTGAATTTCCTTTATGTCTGTAATTGTTATTTATTACATTTTTAAAATGAAATATATCTCTGGTCAACATGATGACAGTGTGTACATACATTCCATATTCACTGTCTCTACTGGTACTTTCTAAAGAAAAAATATTGCTGGACGGACACAGTAAAGCTTTTAATTTCTTTAAAAGCAAGAGAAATGTAATAAATGGAATGATTCTGAAATGGTGTAAAAGGTGGTGTGTAGTGCAAATCTGAGTCATTTCGTTTAAGGCCAGTGGAGTCTGTGACTCCTCTTATATCACATGATATTTTAGAGGGAAGTCATTTTTTTGTGGCACAGAAACTCAACTTTAAACGACTTATTTAAATATTTTCTAGAGTTATTACTTGAGGGGGTTTGAAGCCGGGTGGGGAGCTGTAACAGGAAAAAGGGGGGAAAATGTCAACATTGCAGTGGAGTAACAGCTTGTCAGGTTCCAGGGGACCGAAGCACACAACCAACTGCTCTCAGCAGAGTTATTCTCAAATATTGTATGAACTTATTAGGTTTTGCTGAACATTTTTCGGGGCAAAAGCTTCCCTGCTCGTCCCCCCTTATGCCTGATGTCCAGGAGGTGGATTGGAAGACAGTTATCGTGCAGTTTTTGCAGAAAGAACCACTTTGCTGAGGTGCCGCAGTTCATTCTCAGTGCTGGCATTTGAGGGACAGTCCGACGACGTTGTGTGGGAGTTTTCTGTGACACACGCGTCTGACTTTATCCCACCTGCTACCGGGGCTTGCCCCCCTGCCCCGCCAGGTCCTCCTTTTGCACAGCCTGTCTCGGTCCCTGCTAGCCAGGCACCTGAGAGGAGCAGTTCTTCAGCAGGCTTTGCTCACATGCTGCTGCTGGGCCACGGACCTCGGCAAGGTACTGACAATAGCAGTGGGAAAGAGCGATACCAGAACCCCGCTTGGCTTCTGACCCTGTTCCCCTGTAGTGAACGTCCCCGCTTTACTGCACAAGGCTGTTTTGCGTTAGTCTGGTTACTCTGTTCATGTGAGACAAACCTGCTGAAGTCGTTTCCACTCCACTACCTGTCGCAGGGGGAGCAGAGACAGCAGACAGCATCTTCTCTCCAGGTTCTGCTTTTCTTCACGCTTCTAGTCGATGCCAAGTCAGGAAATTATTTGGTTTTGTGTATGTGGGCGACCGGCGCCTTGCAGAAGAGCCGACAGGGACGTAGGGAGCAGAGATCGCCACCTGGGGACGTGATGAATCTCAGGACCACCTGACACATTTAGGGGGTCCTGCCGCTCGTCTCCCAGGGGCTGTCCTGCATGGACGTCACGGTTTTCTAAGATTCCTCACCCACCTCTTTGAGCGCCGTCGAATTTCTAACTGTTGTTTATTTTTCAATTTTGTTTAATTTGCCCGGGGCAGGGAGGTCTCATTAGCAAGATGACCCCCCCCAATGCAGGCTCTGTTTGGGTCTGAACCGCAGACACCACAACCCACAATAGCTCATTGTCTCCTGAACTGCAGCCCTGGGATAGTGTCCGAGTGCAGGGGAGGGGGGGTGCTCAAGGGCATGTGGGGGTTGTCTGTAACCAGCCAAGATTGACCCCTCAGTCCCCACAACCACCCCTCCCCATGTCACCACCCCCGCACGAGCAGAAGCAGAAGGGTTAAAAAACCAGGGCAGCAAATTCAATTAGTTGAAACTTTAGCNCCCCCCCCCATGTCCCCCCCCCCCCCCGAACACAAAAAGAAGGGTTAAAAAACCCGGGCAACAAATTCAATTAGTTTAAACTTTTGCCCCCCCCCCCCCCCGGGTCCAGCAACCAGCCAAGAACCTCCCCCCACCCCTCATGAAAAATGAAACCCCCTCAGCAGATGCTCCCAGGCCAAGAATGGAGGCAAACCACCGCCAACCACCATAATCACGCCACCACCAGTTGTCGATTAAGATTTTGCGGTTAACGGCACCGTTATTGTCTGTCCGGAAGGTTCTTCCATGTCAGCTGGGGAAGCTAATGTCAGTTCATGTACAACCAAAGCCCCCCCCAGCAATCTGGTCCTCAGACAGTGCCACAGTAACTGCTGGGATTAATGGTTTAAAAATGCGTCCAATGGCGTTTCTGAGACGCCGAGACGTGGCGTTTGTGGAAAATCAGAGCGCGGCTGTTTTTTACGCGTCTGCATGTGCCGCCACCTCCAGGTACGCATGCCGTTCAGCAGGGGGGGGCGAAAGCCCAGGATTGAGGTATCGATCGGTCGACATTGCAACGATGGCGTCCGCAGCTCCCGCCTCTGTGGCGCAGCCAGCGGCCTCGCTGCCGCTGTTTTATCCAAACCAACTGCGCGGCTTGAATTTTCCACCAATTTTTCATTTGAAGTCTGTTTCTGAATCTCAGAAGTGTCACAGTGACACTGGAGTGTAAAGCTACAGTCACACCATCCCCTTTCATTACTACATCCAGCCTTCATCCACCACCGAAACCCCGACGTCTCAATCCGATCAAAGTTCTCTGCGTTCATCCGATTAGTCCTGTAATTAAAGACATAAATGTACTTTTTACGCTATAGTTGATTCCTTTCTCCCCCGGTGCCGTCGCTTTGCTATTTCCGTGCTTTAGAGGATCTGTGCAGCTTTTTGCTTTTGTATTTTCTAAATGCTCATGTGGATATTATAGGTGAAGCTTATTTGATCGCAGTGTAGAAGCGCAGCCCTCATCTACCTGCCAGGTCGATACCTGCAGCGTCGAGAGTCGGACCTGCAGTCTGTTTGAATAACCTTCTTTACTGTGGTCATTCCACGATGTCGGAGGGGGGAGTGAGCTCCTTTTTTGCTCATTGGACTAACGGAGCCGTTCAGAATGTGGTGTTAAAAAAGTCCAGAGTGTCACCCTGTAGAAGATCACAGTCTGCCCCCCCCGAGACTCAACGGACAGACTGGTGTCCTGCCCAGAATGAGCCCTGCTTCGCACCCTGGGCTTCAGATACAGGGGACAAAGGTGAAACAACGCAAGCAGGGGCACAGTTGGCCTTGTGAGGAAGTCTGGTTCCATCACCACCTGTCAATCTGAAAGGCTTCCGGCTGAAGCTGCACCTCAGCGGTCCACTTGCATGAGGCAGCGCGTCCAGAAGGTGGTGGCTGTTGTCTTTGCATGGGGTGGTCCTGGGTTCAAATCCCCCTCTGGCTGTACTGGGTAAATCAGTGTAGGAAGCTTTGGGTATGAATCTAGCGTAGTCCCTTGCTTTGGAGGAGAATGTTAGATAAACGTCTGTTCTCCAGCAGCGCAGACCGCTGTTCGGTCCGAACCTCAGCTGAAAAGTTCCTGTGGAATCGGCCATTTTGCAATATTTACAATCTGCATATGTTTTTCTGTACAGCAAGGCTTGCTTGGAGGTAGATTTAGCAAAGCTGGAAAAAACCCTTTTACGGCCAGATACGAACCATACGTGCAAAGTGGAAAAGAGGCTTGCAGCGAATTGACTTGAATCAAATAATTTGTCACGCTCTCAGTAATACTTTGGATTAAGGACTTTCAGCAATATAAGCCAAACTGTTCGACATAATCGCATAATTCTCCGGCAGGTTATTTTAAAGGGGGCTACGGCTGGGAGAGATGGAGAAGGGAGGAGAGTGGGTGAGGGCTGGAGGTGAGCGCGAGGGATCGGTGCTGGAAACCGGTGGTTCCCTGGCTTGCCGGGACTTGCGGGTGGATCCTCGTGTGCAGACGTGCTCACGTAAGACTCCCTTGAGCTGGCGAGCCCCACAAAATGCTGGAAAGATGCAAACCAAAGCGGAAATGTGGGTCTTCACACCTCTTGTGGGTGAGATTGTGGGCCCAACCGTTGCCGGACATGTCTGCGTTTAATAATTCAATTCAATTCAACTTAATTTATTTTTATAGAGGCTTCTTCTCACACAGTGACTCAGAGCTGACCGGTCGGTCAGGATAATGGAACAGAAAACAAGCACATCATCAAGCTATAGATAAGCTTTAAATGTTAATGAGAGCAGCTATATGGGGTATAAATGCAAAACAGTAAACCTGCCGGCAACTGAGGAGAGGAAAAAAAAAAAAAAAAACTCCCAACCAGGAGGCAATAAATGAAACCCACTTGATCTCCTCCTCTTCTGAAGTGAAGAGAACTTGCTGGAAAGTGAATTTAGGGAACTGTTCTCCACGCCGTTGACGAATAGTTTCCGGCAGTTTCTCTTCACCCAACAGACCATAGACTGAAGACAAGCTGTGCAGGCCTGCAGAAGAAAAGCTCATAGCGAAGCGCACGGCTTATTGTATAAATAAAGTGAACGAAGGTGGCTGCCCCCCGTGTGCGCCAATGCGACGCCTCTGATGGACGGCCCCCTCGAGGCCACATTAAAGGTTAGCATAGCAGCGAGGGAGACACAGGCGGCCATTGTGCTGGCAAACCCCGGGAACAATCCCCCGTCTGTGCGCCGCGCGGCTAATCTAGAACATTAATGGAGGGGATTTAGGCCCCTGTCCTGAGACGGTCTGACAGGCTCCGTTGCGGGGCGGCTTCGCCCTCCGAGTCGCTCCATTGAGATGGCAGGGAGACGAGACAGAGCCCCCCCACTCCCCGTGGCCGCTGGCTCGGCGTTTCTGGCAGTGGGGCCCTTGTTTGTGGCCGGGATTTGCCTGTTTGTTTGTTGAGTGTGTTTCCTTTGTTTGCTGCTGTTACGGCTGCTCTTGAATGTGAAGGCTTACGAGCGGTCAGGAAGAACAAAGGGTGTCATTCACTGGGGACAGCAGGTGCGCCGGATGCCCCTCTCCGTGTTCTCACAAACCTGCTCACCGGCTCCGTGTCGCTTTTTCACGGAAATCCGTATGATTCCTGTGTGGGGAAAACTGATCCGTCTACATCTATGATGATTCAGTGAGGGAAATTCAAAATACCTCCTTATTTGAGGCTGGCAGGTTTAGTTTGTTTTGCTGCTTATTTTCAGACTGGCACAGCAGAGCTGCATCCTGGAGACAAATTGCTAAGCTCCACATTTTCAAAGGAATTGACTGAAATTTCATTGTTCTTTTTTCTCTTTTTTGTTTTCCATATTGAAAACGAAGACGCTCATCTGTCGACAGTTCCACTTTGCCACAGGAAAGTTTATTATTCGGTACTTCAGAACTTCCGCTGCTGAGAAAAGCCGGACGTCCCCAGTTGGTTCGGTTATTTGCCAACTCGTGTTTTTTTCCGTGATGGTTTCTTCAGCGATACGCTGACTTGGTTTCCATGGCGATACAGTGCCGTTCGGCTGCTCTGTGACCTCTTCCAGGACCTCGAATGGTCTGTTCACTGTAGGCAGGACCTGTGTGAAAGGCTGCGTTGGGGGTCCGTCATGAGGAGGTCCCTACCGGTGTGTTAAAAATTCCTGGGGGGTCTAGGTGTGTAATGCTAATACTGATGTCAGAGCAGGATGCTGGTTAATATGAAGGTGTGTTGTGGTTATTTGGAGCAGGAAGGCAGCAAAGCCGCAGGCCGCAAATTCCTACTGGCCACACACTCGGCTACGAACGTCAGAGGTTCCCACACTGGTCCTTGTCGAGACCCTGTACCAGCGCTGGTTTCTCCACAGTTCAATCTGCATCTTTTTGGATGTTCAAAGAAGAGTTCAGTGCATTTCCTTTTCTGAACTTGTCCCTTCCTCGTCTTGTGTTTAAGCTCTGGAATATTGTAGATAGCTCTAGACCAGAGCTGTCCAAATTGTAGCCTGCAGAAAAATTTAACCCACAAACTTGGGGTTTTGGCAGCGAGTTTGTTGCCGGTGTCTATGATCGAGTTCAAAATGCTAATAGTAGATCCTAATAGTTGGGACGTGTACCGTGTGTAATAAATTTGGCAAACCGTGGAAACGAGTGAGAAATATCCCCTTCTTACGAGTTTAATGCCTTCCTGGAAGTCGGCTCATAAGGTGAAATCTCTTAAGTTTCCACATTAATTACCCTTCATTTCAATCACCTCATGTTTGCTCAAGTAAAGCCAAAACCCATCAAAATAGTGATAAATAATGACATTTAGATTTAAACATTAATAATATCCACATAATAATAATAATAATAATAAAAGATGCCCATAGATAAATTAAGATAAAATACGTACCGGTGTCACTTCTGGTTGTGGCTGCAAGTGTAACTTATTTTGACAGTTTGCTGTGTGGAATAAGAATAAAAATGGAGTCAGATGGTAGAAAATATTCTTCTGTAAACATAATTCTTGGAAGTGGTCATTTCTAAAAAGGGGAACGTTGTCATGATTCTGGAAGGGCCGTGTGTGTCATCATTTCTGTTTTGTCAAATGACATCATGAGTTGTAGATCAGAGAGACACAACTCGAAAAGTCTTAATGCTAAGCTGTGATTTTAAAGGGCATTTCACACTTTAAGCTCAAATACTAATCGTTTTGCCAGTTATTTGCACTAAAACATTCACAGTTTTGATGCAGACCCCCATGGCATTGTCCACGGTTTTAATCTGGCACCTCTGCCTTCACGTCACGTCGCCCTCTAGTGTTTCATTTGTGGCAGCGCAGCGTCTGACGGCTCATAAAAATGCCGTGGAGATGAACTCAAATCTTCAGGTGATTTTGAATGTGACCTGTAGGTGGCGTAGTGGTTAGGTTCCTCACCTTCAGCTCTAAAAATAGTTCACATTCTCATTCCCGTGGTAGCAGCCTGGATCCCGCTGCTTACCAGAATTGATGCAGCAGGAATACCCATCTGTCCAGATGGATATAAAAGTTTAAAGTTGATTATTTAACACTGTAAAACTGTGAGATAAATGTAATGTTTTCTCCAGGAGCATAAATATTGCTGGATTTTGAGCGAAGGCTGTCTAACTAAACGCACTACTTGAAGCTGTCCATCGTCCAGATCAGTACAAAGTGATCAATAGCATCAGAGATCCATACAAAACTGGTATAAAGTGATGAGGCTTTTTGGACAGATAAGCATAATTATGAATTAAAATGAAGGAAAATTGAAAGTAAGTCTGTTTTTTAAAGAAAGATCCTGTATTTGATAGCGGTATTAAAGCGACATCTCTGTGAGCTGTAGGTAACGCGCCCTCTTGCGGTGATCCGAGGTAACAGGCAGTGGAGAAAGCGACTGAACCCGCTGGTCTGAAAACGAGCGTTTCTGCGGTTAAATGTTAAACTGGAGTTTATTCACAAGCGGCTGTGATTTCCACTGACTTAGTGATACAAAGAGCTGATAAAACTACTCGTTCTCTTCCTAACTCCTATTGACTGCAGTTTCAAAATACAGTATTTTTCATTTACAATAATTATTATTACATTTTATTGTTCCCACTTTAATTTTTACTGGTTATATTTTATATATGCTGTTTTATTAATTTTATTTATATATCTTATTTTGACCTTTAATTGTACTTATTTCAGCTTCAATTCTTAGCTGATGTGAACTGACGAGCAAATTATTAAGTATATAAATTTTCACTATGTCAGATTTTAGGGTGAATATTTTGCACTCAGTGTCACATAAAAAGTAAATTTAGATTAAATTAGAACAGATCAAAAACACAACACATGCAATTGCATGTAATTAATTTGGAAAAACACTGACAGAAATTACATGCAAACAATAAGGTGGAACTAAGTCCACAAAAATATGCCTTAATAAAATCTGCGGTTAGGGGTGTGTTTAAAAAAAAATAAAGAAAATAGAATGTACTCTGTAGCAGTGAACATGCATGCAAAAATACCTTATCATTTTAAAAATAGTATTTGATGAATTAGATTTATTTGCCTGTTAATGCATATAATATGTAATAATGCCAAATCAATAGTAATAATTTTTGTGGAATTTAAAGTGAGCATATTAAAACACTTGCTTATTTATAAGTCATGAAATCACCAGTTTATAAGCGAAACTGTTAGCGAATGTGATGACTCATTCCATATTAAACTGAGAGGTGTTCCATCCCACCTCCTTGCAACACTTGCTGGATGAATCATGTAATAATAGGGTGTGATTTAAACGTGGAATTAAACAACACCTCTTCCTTGAGGTTCCTTGAGAAAGAAGACACTTTGAAAGAGGAATTATGAAATATGTTCCGCAATTTCGCCTTGACATGTTTCTCTTTCGTTCATAACCGTATCTCTTTTTATTTCAGAAGTTCACCACTTTTATGTGGTTTCTGCTGTGTGCAGAGAAAAAAAAACTCACTTATGTTTCCTTTCTAGAAAGCAAGTGGTTTATTTCATCACTCGCATCAGTCAGTGGTGGAACTCAGAAGGTCTGTGTGAACGGCATCAGTTGAAGGTAAAACTGAGACAGCAGTGAAATGGTTGGAAGGTCAAAGAACCATCAACAGGATGTATTTTCATTGCAATTTCTCGATTATTTGCCGCAAAATATTGTCACGATCAGTACAATGATACCGATAAAGTGAACTTTCTGGAACACCTGAATTTTGTCAAATTATCGATTACCAGGTATTATGACCACGTCATTATTATTTGTGCATCTCTTTCCTCCAAAGTGACTTTCAACACACTGATCCCCTAGTTGAGGTCCGAGCTCCTCATACGCCTTTCTTTAGTCCAACCAAGTGCAAAAAAGTCCCCATTTATATTCCAAATGCTTCACACAACGTGTTCCACCTGAAACCCATAGTAACGTGGAACCGCCAACAGATTAATTTTAAACACCCGGGGTGTGAGTGGGGGGTCTGCTGGGCGTTTGTGTCATCCAGGGGTTTTACTGTGCAAGCTTCTCCCACCAGTACTACAGTTACAGTACTATTACTCTAGCAGAATTACTCCATGCTTCATCCATCAGGTGCACGTTTTGTTTGCTCTGTGTCTAATAAAAGAAAAGAAATACATGGAAAAAAGTTCCCTCTTCACACAGTAACTGGAACACCGAGTGGGAAAACATTGCTTTTCGTTCATCTCAGACTAAGTCAACTCCGCTGTTTACTTCATTTTTTTAAGCCGACTTATGTGTTGGTGAGTTCAGCTGCACGTGCGACCCAAGCAGCAGGGCGTCAACAGCAGACGAAGAGCTTTGGACGCCGGATTATCAAAGTCGAGCTTTTTAATCCGATCCCACCACTTTCCTCAAATAACATGCGGACATGTAGGTACCGTTACGAGAGGAAAGGGGGGGAATGATTTATGAATCTCAGGGGACGTTTTCTGCAAATAAGAGCGTCTTTGCTCCCGCTGGGAACCTTATGAGGAAGAGGCGTTCTAAGGAATAATAAAGTGAGACTTGAACATGAGTGCGGAAAGCAGCAGGACAGAGAGGCGCAGCGCTGCTCCGGGGAGGTTATTGCGGCCGCAGTTACACCGCTGCACGTATAAAATTACCTCAGCCTCAAAAAATGCATTCATCATAGTCCTGAGCAGGAGCTGCTCCTCGCAGAGCAAAAGCTCCGCAGGTTTAAAAAGAGAAAAATTAAACTGGCTCAGTGTTGATGGTCAAACCCTCAGTTTTGACAACCTTCACCCTCTTTTGTTTTGCGGACAAGATGGGTCCGTGAACAGATAAAATTCGCTTTCTGAAATCCTCGTCCCCAGTGTGCTGAATCTCCCGTCTTGCCCCTTTTTTAATGTTTCGTGCTGAAAACCGACGTTGGAATTATGAAACTTTACAGAATCGCACCGTGTGGAGAAATGTAATTGAGGGGAGCCGCGGTTTTGGTCGGCTCACTGGAGCCGCATGCGCTGCACTCGGGCTTTTGTGGGCCGCGAGGTGATCTGTCTTCTTCAGGGATTCCACAGCGGTCAAACCCAACCTTCTCGGCGCTGTCTTGCTGGGAGAAGCAGCCGGAAGGTTTCTGGAACAGACACCAGAGATGAATAACCGTAGAGGTGGATTCTGGCAGGGTGTCAGGTACTGACACATCATCATCGTCTCCACACCACACTTGTCAAACGTGTCTTGGGCGGTGAAGTTGTGCAGGAGGCCGTCCAACAATTTAAATGACCCTTTTGATGAAATGAACACTGTTTATATAATGATGACCGTTGGGCTTCATCCCTGAAGAAAGTGAGGAAAGACTCTTGATGGTTTGGAATGATAGATTCAATTATGAGCAGCCGCTCGGTGCCAACATGCTTCTTGCCGGACCATGACGCCCCCCCCCCGCCCCCCCATGGTCACTTGAAACGGAGCTGTGATGACAGTGACCGCAGGGGGCAATACTGAATACCCTGGTGGGTCACGGTGAGTCGAGGTGGGTTTCAGTTGCTCGTTCCACTAATATTTCTCAATATCATTTTATCTCTGTAGGGGGGCAGGGCTTTTGGGACCTCCAAACAGCCCCAAAATAATAATAGAATGTGGGCCAAAGTGTTGAATTACAAATTTTAACATTTAATTTCAGTTTTTAGCTTTTATTTAAATTGATTTTTCTACTTAAAATTATGTAGGATTTGTAGTAATGTTCTACAAAAAAATTCAGTCAGAACAAAAATGCTCTTAACATTTCAACATTACCTTGAATCCAAATGGTGTATAAAAAAACAGGAATAAAAGATCTACAAACATAGTAATTCAACCTTAAAAAAATGTATTGGGAAGGAGGTATGGGGTCGGTTTTTGCCGGTCAAATGTGCTATAAAACCTCCTCCTCTGAACAGTGAACTTCGAACCAGAAGCTGTGGTGAAACATGCAGAGGAAGCCCTCGGACGTCGGACTCCCTGCTGTGCGAAACGTGCAGGTGGGAATGCTGGGTAACGCTGCTGTGACCACGATCCGTCCCACACGCAGCAGAACAGGCCTGATGGCGACAACAACCCGACCGCGGTGTCAGCTCACACCTAGTTATTTATTCAGCCGTTTATTCTGATTTTCACTTATTTATTTGGGGGTCTCACGTTGCGCCGCTCGGTCGCGGCCCAGATCGGTCTGGCCTCAGCACCATCCTCGGGCCGCACGCTGGCTGCCGCGTTCCAGGAACGGGCCATGTGTGTGATGCGTGACAAGTACAAGCGCAGATATTATTTTACACTCATCCTTCTGCCCCTTTGTCCACATCACTGGGTCTGGCAACTTCTGGGCTGCAGCTGGGCACTGACCCCATGGTCTTGGTGCCCCAGACTCTGCAGACACCCCCCCCCCACCCTGTGTCTGACAGTAAGACAGAGACCCCATCATCGTGCCTGCATCCTGCACGGGCAGGGGGGCTTGGGGTGGTTGAGTGTGCATGTGTGTGTGTGTGTGTGTGTGTGTGGTGGCAGAAGAGTGGAGCTCTTGGCAGCTGTGTGACATCACAGATGGCGAGGCGCCATCTCAGACCCACTGGTCCCGCTGCGTGTCTCTGGGCTCTGCTGGTCTCGGCCTTTCACCCCCTCCTGGGGAGGTCCTGCAGTGAGGCAGAGGTTGTGGGGGACGGCTGCTGGGAGAGCAGGTGCTGGCATGCCGATAGACTCACCTCAGGTGGTCAGAAACGGAGAAAACACCGCACCTGTGTCAGGTCGTCTTCAGCACATGTGTAGGGGGATGAGAAGCACACAGACATGGGGACAGAAACCATCATCCTGCATTCGCAGCTCATTTGTGGTCTATTTGCAGTTCATTTGTGGTTCCTGAACCCTTCGAAGGCCACAGGATAGTGGGGGGCCGGGGGGGGGCACAGTACCCACCTGGGAATGAACTGTCACCTGTGTGGAAGAGCTTGGTGGATGAATCGCTGTGACCGTGGCGTTCGACGCGTCACTCAAACTCACAGCTGGGGCGTTTTTACAGAATAAATGGACACACTACAGAGGGTACATCTCACTGTGGAAGAGCTTTTTCTGGGATAAATTTTTGAAAATTAGTTTTTCATCAGTAAATTTTACTATTAGTTACTGTGTCCATTTACAGGGAATAACAATAAAAGGAGAAAAACTTGGTTTGTGTGCAGCAGTACAATATAACAGTTTATTATTGATAAAAATGGCTGTTCAAGTAGAAATTTAGCTTCATTTGCATTTATTCTTATAGGGGTTGGTAATTATTAGCAACAACATCAACAAAAAATGATAAATATTAAAGAACAACAGCAAAAACAATAATACTAATAATAACAATAATAATAATAATAATTTTAATAATAATAATTTCTTCTTTGGCAAAATCTTAGACCACATTCTCTTTTTTTTTGCTCTAAGTGAAAATACTTTGTAATTTAAAGCACAAATATTTCTCAAACATGTGGCTGTAATTTAAGTTTTTGACGTAAAGAAAATAATAAACAGACGTTTACAAAGATGTGGTGATAAATGCACGAATTCGACAGACTGAGGAAAACGGCAATAACTGTAGTAAAAACGTGTAATAACTGCCGCTTTTGAAGACAATTCCCGTCGCTTTTTTAACGTCCTAATTTCTAAACCGCCTCGCTGAAAAGCAGACAGGATTTAAGGACAAAGTCATCTGTGATCGAGATGATTTTTTTTTCCAATTTCTTCCTGAAGTTCACGGAAAGTTTTCAGTGACATTTAATCGCGACGTTTTTGTCCTCGTCCCGCACGGCGCTCCCGCCTGAGCGAAACGCAGCGAACAACAATAATGAACATCGTAAAAATAAGCGATCGAAAAGGACGTCAAATAAACACGGCGGTGTCGTCATCGGCACGTGTGGGTACGTTTCAGAATCCCACCGCCTGTCAGTACAAGGAAATTATCCTACCGTTATTAAAAAATGTCCGCGCGTCATCCCGCGCGCAGAGGCACGCGCCGCGGAGTCCCGCAACTCTCACCGCTAGCCGCTCACCCCGCGTGCGCCCACGCCGCGGCGGTCCGCCTCCAGGACGGCTGTCGCGCGCTCTCACTCTCCTCTCCGCAGCGCGCACTTTGCACCGCGTCCCGCCCGCGCGCTCCCCACCCCGTCGCGCGCCACCCAGCGCGGACGTCACCAAACCTCGGCGGGTCCCGCACGGGGCGTCCGCGTGTTGCGTTCCATCCGAGTGTCTACGAGTCTCTCTCTCTCACACACACACGCACACACACACGCACACACTTTCTCTCCATTTGGTTACAGGAATCAGACGAAAAATAGAAATGAAATAACCGGCTGACCAGCGGTGTGAAGATTTTTTTTATTTTCATAGCGCGCGAGTGGGATACAGTGTAATTCATTTTGAAGGGTAATTTTATTGCGGTTCCTCAACCTTTATTTCGCTGTTTTTCAAGCGTATGATTTGCATTATTTTTGTGCAAAACTCTACCAGAACAGCTGATGCAATTCGAAATGATTACAAATAATGTGAAATATGTTAATCCATGTACATATTCGTGTTGCGTTTCATTTCGTGATTTATTCCAGTGTGTGTGTGTGTGTGTGTGTGTGTGTGTGAAAAGGTAACTGACTGAGCCCAGCAGGCTGACGGTAAAACAAACCCACCTTTTCCCTCTTTCTCTGTGGGTCTCTGTCCAAAAACCACCAACATAATTTATTCCCAAAGTGACCACAGTTATCATTTTACTACTATGATGAATTTAACTGTTAACTGCATTTGAAACCTGCTTATATGAACATGCACATTATTGTAAAAACCAGGGCATTTATATTTTTAAAATATATATATATATAATTGTATAGGAATCAAACTGATAAATCGGAAACATGAAGCTGCCATCCTTCTTGCCTTATTTGAAAGAAGGGAAGTAGAACATAAAGAGGCATTACCATTGGATCTGGAAAAAACAAAGTAATATTAAAATTTAATAAAACATTATATATGAGTACCATTAAGCCATATATAATTTTATATATAGAAATTTATTTATGCTGCATATGTTGAAAACAGAAAATAAAAGTTCTGGCCACAGAAGGCCTGCAAACCCTTGTCATGTGGATTTTGAAACAATAGCATTTCTAAGGGAATTTTCCCCATTTTAAAGACACCTTATAATTTCTGACTTTTCTAAATGTAATGCCGCGTCTGCGGCTCTTGACCCGTCCCGTCCCGTCCAGGCCGCCGCCGTCCCCTCGCAGGCCTTTGTTTGGGCTCCTGGACACCAGACGAAGCGGAAGTGGGCAGCTCTGCCAAAACGGGCGCCCTGAGCCCATGCTCAGTGACAACCTCACACAGTCTGTCAAAGGATTAAAGGACATTTATGAATGTGCATTAAAAAAAACATTTTCAGTGTTACCGTGTATTTTTAGCTGCGTATCTGTCGAGATCTTGTGCAGAACCACGAACACAAGAGATATTATTGTGAGAATGTCAAGTGAATCAAACTGTGTCTCATCTGTCATCCTCATTTGTGATGGAGATCCTGGACATTCATCACTGGTCCACTATCTGAAATGTTAGAAGCAGTGTGTGTGTGTAATACATGATCAGGAGTTCACATCTTTTCAGACTCATGTTTTGCTTGTTTTCTAGGAGAATATGTTTGCTGACACGTTTTAATTGCATTGATTTTTGGCAACGTAATATATTAGCTACGTTTGCTTAAAAAAAAAAAAAAAAACGATTCATTTATTTAATATGATGTTTTGCGATGATTTGGATCCGTGACCCCGGGGTCAGCCCTGTCTGCAGCTTTTCGACCTGTCTTCTTTCGCACGTGTCGCTCCGGGCCAGCGGTGCTCTGATTGGCTAAGGTGCTACTCTAATATGCAAACGACGGCGCCCGCCTAACGGAAGTGGTTGATGTGGGGGGCGGGTCTGTGAGCGGGAGGCGCCCGGGGGGCCGCCGCGCGTCTCTCTCCGCCAATGGGCGGCGAGGAGCGCGCGGTGCCAGCACGCGGCTCGCGGTGCCTTGTGCGCGCGGCGGCGGCGCTGGCGGACAGACGGAGGAGGAGGAGGAGGAGAGAGGAGGAGGAGGAGACCTGCGCGTTCTGGAGCGCGTTCAAGTGGAGGAGAGAGACCAGTGCGGAGGTCCGGGCAGAAAGAGGAAGGAGGAGAAAAAATACGGACAAGGAAAAAAAAAAAAAAAAAAAAATCAGAGGGGCTCCGTGGCCTCAGTGAAACGCCTCTGCCAGGAATTCTCTTCCGTTTGTTTTTTTTTAAAGCACGTCTAGGAGGAAAAAAAACAGAAAGCACACATGTGAAGTTGAGACATGTGAAGGTACCGGAGTCCAGGACCCCCAGTACATAAATGCAGTACAGTGCAATGGTACGTGAACATATATGAAATGTATGTGTCATATTTCTGGTAGATCAATGGTGTGTTTCTGTATTGCAGAAGTGGGCGGTGCTGCAGCGGTGTTCGATTTATGTTTGTGTTTTTGATTTTTGTGTGTACGTGTGTTGCCCACTGGCGGCTCCTCCGTGCGGGTCACCGGAATGTCACGGGGCCGCACTGCCGTATTCGGGACATCGTCTCACTTTGGTGTCTTATTTTCAGTTATTTCAATCGATTTCTGTCAGTGCACCCAGCGAGTCGTGCCTTTATTTTCCCCTCCATTTTCCACTTTAATTCCACTTTAATTCCATTTGTACTGTATGTGTTCTCCGTCCCCGGACGAATAATGCGGATTAATAAGAACATTTCAACATTTAATGACGCACTGTTACAAGTTGCGGAAAATCCCGCGCGCTCGTGCGCCATCTGCTCCCGCGTCCACCAAGTGCAGAACGCGCACGAGCCGTTTCACTGCCTTAAGATGTACATACAATATATATTTTTGAATCTATATGCTGCGCCGTCTCTGCCGGCCGGGGCTGTACGCGCAAATCTGGGGTCTTTTTGTTTTCCTTCCTGAGGGTGCAGGGGGTCTTCCTATGTCTCCTCTGCGAAGTTGAGGTCGGTCGAATGCGGCGCGTGAACACTTGGCAGCCAGTGAGCGGGAATGGGGGGGGGGCGTTCGACTTTGACACGAGACGCCCGAAGTGGCGTGATGCGCGTTACCGTGTGTCGCCGTGCGCCTCATTCCTAACAGTTTCCCACATTTTTTTTTTACAGGCGGTAACTTTGGGGAGTTTGAAAAAGGCGCTGGAACGTTCGGCCGCTCGTGCGTAACTCGGGCCAGTTCACGTGCACGAGTCTGTCAACCGCTCCCTTCCCGCCTGATCACTCAGCTGCTGTGTATCAAATATGTTTCTGACTGCATGTATGACACGTGGGGTGGGGGGGGGGTTTGTTGTGCGCAGCGGGGGGTGGGGGCGAGGGGGTTATGGTTCCTGTAGTAAATGATCAATAACGAGTGAAGCTCCAGTCTGACTGACAAAACATTTCGGTGTGAAAGTCCATCTTTCGGAGGCCGCCCGACGCTACATTAAATTCCCATTTCCCGTCTCCTGCGAGAATTTAAAACATATAGAAAATTTAATACGACGAAGATATTTTTTTTGTTGCTCAGACAGACGCGGTACAAATGGTTATCAAATGACTTATTTTATCTGACTCGTTTCTTTATCATTTTCCTCTTGTTCTTGCTTGATAACGATTTCATTTGATTGAGACATTACTTGAATTGTGACATTTATTTGTATTATTTCACTTGAGCCACTTTGTTTCTGGACGTATTGATTGTTTGGAACGGAGCTCGACGTCGGCATTCTGAGGTCACCTGTACTGTTGTTTACATGTGATCACATGTGACATGTTCTACTCAATGGTTCCCACTGTGTTCGTTTTACAAACATCTATCAAATGTTGTTCAGCGACTCATTTGAAATACTGCGCTCTGTCTCCGCAGATTACAGTACAGTTCCATCGTCTTTTATTCTCTTGATTTACGTCAGTTGTCATGTTAGTAAGATCCTTTTTCTAGTCTTCGGTTGTTGACAAGAAGGAGTGCCGGCGACACCGGTTACGGTAGAATGGCGGGAATGCAGGTAAAATGAGGTGTGCTTGTGTAAAATGTACTTTTGTTTGGTTTAATTCCAGTTGAACCGCGCATTTCTCCACTTCACATTCCCCGCTGCTCCACATTCCTGCACCGCGTTCCGCGCGCAGCAGCGCCGTGTGTTTTATATGTGTTACATGTGCGGTACAGTGTGTGTCCCGCGACAGGCTGCGCACTTTGTTTCTCCTGTTTGTCACTCCTGGTTGTCACTGTTTGTCGCAGCGTCTCCTGGTGCCCGGATTAAACACAGGACTTGTGTTTTAGTACCGGGCCGTAAGTGGTCGGTGAAAATACTGAAATATGTAAATGAAACGCGCCGTCGCTGCGGATCGGTTGTAAAGTGCAGCTTAAGAGAGCGGAACGGCGACAGGGGAGAAGTGCAGGTCAGGGCCTGAAGGAGAGCAGGAGGAGACCCGGGCTGAGCTCCTCCACGTCCCGCCGGCGCGCTGATCGGACCCGAGGCCGTGAGCGGAGCCCAGCGCTCGAGCTCGTGCGGGAGGGGGAGCGGGAGGGGGAGGAGGGGGGAGGGGGGGAGTGGTATGAATGTGTAATTAAAGTGAAAAAATAAAACAATGTGAGACTGATGAGTGAGGATCGGGCGGCTGCAGGAGTTCCTCATCCACGCAGAGGAGAGCGCGCGCCGCCGCGCGAACTTTGGCTAATTATAGTATAATACCACACAACTCCGCACGTGAGCTCACTTCGCAGCGCGTAGCGGGAGTGGATGTGAGGCGGCGACCCGATCCCGGGACCCTCGAGCCGCGGCGACCGGACCGTGACTCGCGCCCTGACTCCTTCGCTCCAGCGGACATGTGACGTGCTGGTTACACGTCGGTTACTCGCTGGTTACGCGCTCGTTACCGCGGGTTTGAATGAGAGCGGCTGGATGCGCGGCTCCGCTCCGCTCCGCCGCCTTTAATGACACTGAGGCACTTTTTGTTTTTTAATGAGACGAACGGCTCCGTGGAGCTGCCCGCGCGGGCCGGAGTGACACCGTAGGACGAGCGACGGCACCGATCAATAACCAGTCGATAACCGGCCAGCAGTCAGTCAGCAGCACAGCGACAGTCGGCATGTATTCTCCCATTTGTCTGGCTCAGGTAAAACACTTGGTTTTACTGCATTTCTTCATTCTTGACCCGTCCTTCTCGCGCTGTTTTATTCCCTTTAATTTGGTCTCGGGAATGTTCCGCGCGTTCTGTCAGGCGTTAATACTGCAAATGGAAACGGACTAAAATATACACTCAGTAAGTTTTAACCGAAATTAAGTGATTTTTTTGAAATGAAAAATATTACCCGACAATTAACCCATTTCCACCAAAAGCTGATTTATCAATACGTTCTTAAAATCGTGCGTATAATTTTAGCGTTTCATGTTTAGTTTTTTTTTTTTTTTTTAATGTGGACCGAACACAGAAGCCGCGTTTTACTTGTTGGTGCGGAGAAAGAGTGAGGAGATCACGGCCCGGTCGGGTTCGGGTTATAAAGTGTTTATAATGGTATTATTGGGGTGTTTTTGTGGAACTAAACCTCGTTACGGGGACTTTGCTGTGAAGTGCTGTGTTTTATTTAGGACAATTGTTCTGCTCCCAAACGCGATATATTGCGGAGGCCGTAAACGAGGAGCAATGAGATGAAGAGGAGCGTTTGGAAAAGAGCTTCGCGGAGGACTCAGTCGGAGTGGGTAGGTGAAGGGCAGGTCCTGCAGGGCTCTGAATGGAGATGAAAACAACGATAAGCTTCATTCAGTCCTGGACACACTCCTCCGGCTTCTTGGCTGACACAGTTTCTCTGTTTATATTTTGTTTGGCATCAGCCAGTGGCTGACTGAGATAGGCTTTGCTTTGGCCTTAGGGAGTCACCGCTTCGCCACTCCTCTCAGGTGCACTTTGAGCCTTTACTTGCTTTTCACCATGTTTTAAGGTAAAAATGAGCGGTATTTATATCTGGACGTGGTGTTTTATGCAGCAAATATGAGCAACAGTGGACATTAAATGTATTGTTAAAAAAGCTATGCAAAATATGCTTGTACTTTTGAAAAGCGTTTTTGTGCCTTTTGCGTTCCTTTTCCTGCTGCCCTGCGATGATTTGAGAATTTCTGTTTTGTTGTATTTAGAGGAATTAAAACGTATTGTCTAGTTATTTTCTGCTTGAAGGGGACTGATATTAGTCTTGCTTGTGATATGAAAACGGTCGTATTCTTTAGAGAGCTTCGTCAAAGAAGCGTAAGTAAAAAATAAAGAAAAGAATCCACAGAATACAGTTAAAATTCAGTCACGTGCAGCCTTTTTAAATTTACTTACAAAATGAAAAATGAGCTTTGTATTAATAATGATGTTGAAGAATGTCACACACGTGTGGCAAGAAGAAGCACTGAATCAGTTTGTCTGTTATTGTATTTAAGCTTTTGATATGGCTGCTTGGAAGTGTGTTTGGGGCAGAAGCTCGGTGTGTTTTAATGTGCAAAGAGGCGGCGGTTCCTCCAGCGCCAGAGTCCGGATAGCATGCGTCTCAGCACCAGTGCTTTCCCAGCCGAAACAAAGCCCAGTGTGTGGTTTAACCCTTGCCGCGGCCTCCCTACCCGCTGACGCACGCGGCCGAGGAACAGCGCTCTCTCGGAGGGCCTGGGAGCGCCGGGCCTCAGTCCGGCCGCCTGCTCTCTAATCCACCGCGTTTCCACGGACGGTCATTTTCGTTTGCCCATTTGTTTTATCACACCTTTCTAGACCCCATTTTAGGTTGCGAGCAGCAAAGATATTTCTCCATGTAAATGTGGTTAAAGTATTTCCTTATCAGAACATTAGGAAACCACTAGTAAAGGACCAAAACTCAGCTGTGTTTTATTTAGAGACAATTTGTGTGTGTGTGTGTGTGCGTACTCAGCAGGAGAACTGCTGGGCATTTTTAATAACTAAGGAGATGATTTCAGTTCAATTTTTGTGTCGCACCATTTCTGACAATGTGCCCCAGGGTGGCAGAAGTTGCATTCCTCTACAATTAAATAGGAGTTATATAAGGACAATTGCGGCCGATATCTTGTACAAATTCCGCAGTGGACGCAGGAGAGAACTGAAATAGTAATTTTTTGTATTCAACTCTTCAGAACTGTTTGGAATTCAGTAATGCTTGCGTAACGGGTGTGCGAAGTAGTTTGTCGTGTATGTTTCATACACGTATCAGAATTAATTATTTTTTCACTGTCAGAACAACGTATATAAACTTCACAAACTGTATGGCATAAAAATTAACTTTCAGCTAAATTTGCTATCTATGGATTTAAAGAGGTAAATTTTGGGATGGCAGAGGCCTGTGTGCTTTTGTGCCAAGTCGTTGTTTTGTTGCCTCCCTCGGATGGATTTTGTAGGGGTCAGAACAATTGCCCGGCGTCCGCCATCACAAAGCAAATTCCCGGCGAGACTCTTGTTCCGAATTCAAAGTGAAGCGGCTGCCGGAGAAACTGCGACTTTGCTGGCTGCCGTCAGCTTCCTCTGTCGACGTCGGTATCTTCATTCGTGCTGCAGGTTGTGGGCAGGTGTTTTTTCGGAGTGGAATCGAGGTGGAGCGGCAGGGGTTTCTGCTGGTTTCGGCGCAGCTGTTTGACAACGCTGCCCTTCCGTGCCCGGCTCTCTGGAATGTGGTCCGATAAGAGAATTGGATGAGCGGCGTGTGTGTGTGTGGGTGTGTGTGTGTGTGTGTAAGAGAGAGAGAGAGAGAGAGAGAGAGAGAGAGAAAACCCTTTGCCAACTGCAGGTCCTCAAGCTCACTGCCACGGACCTGGGAGGCCTTTCCGACTGTGTGGCTCTCGGCCGTCTTCGTGACAGTTGCTCTGCGTTATGGCAGAGCTGCAACTGTTGTGCGTATTGGCATATGGATGTCTAATTTATTGCCCCCTACAGTAAAACATTAGATAAAATAAGCTTAAGTGCACAGTAAACATGCTTGGGCTACATAATGACCAATTGTTTGCAGCAGATGCCAGCTGAAATGTTTATTTTTTCCTTGTGGTTTAAGCGTGTCACAATCGCTGGAAACGGCTGCCGTCGTGCAGTAATGTACACCGCACGTGTTTTCATTTGCGATGATTTAAGATCGGCACGTTTTGTCATTTAAGGGCCCGTCTGCGTTGCCTTGGCTGACAACAAAACGGGCTAATTGTGCGGGAAGCGTTGCCAGGAGGTCACTGCAGCACGTCTCTTCCTCCCACTAACTTTTCCTTTTCTCCGCTTTCTGTTTGCCGCCCCCCCCCCCTCCCCCTGCAGGATGAGTTCCACCCGTTCATCGAGGCGCTTCTGCCCCACGTGCGCGCCATTGCCTACACCTGGTTCAACCTGCAGGCCCGCAAGCGCAAGTACTTCAAGAAGCACGAGAAGCGCATGTCCAAGGATGAGGAGCGCGTGGTCAAGGACGAGCTGCTGGGCGAGAAGCCCGAGGTCAAGCAGAAGTGGGCGTCCCGGCTGCTGGCCAAGCTGCGGAAAGACATTCGCCAGGAGTATCGTGAGGACTTTGTGCTCAGCGTGACGGGCAAGAAGCACCCGTGCTGCGTGCTCTCCAACCCCGACCAGAAGGGCAAGATTCGGCGCATCGACTGCCTGCGGCAGGCCGACAAGGTGTGGCGCCTGGACCTGGTCATGGTGATCCTCTTCAAAGGCATCCCCCTGGAAAGTACGGATGGCGAGCGCCTGGTCAAGTCCCCGCATTGTACGAACCCAGCACTGTGCGTCCAGCCGCATCACATAACCGTGTCGGTCAAAGAGCTGGACCTGTTTCTGGCGTACTATGTCCAGGACTCAGGTACGTGCCCGAAGCGAGCGAGAGAGGGCCGGGGGGTCGAGGTGGTTAAGGTGCCCCGGCGGTGCAGCCCACACAGTGCTGAATACCCCCCACAGCTGAAAAGCGAGCCCTTTCCCCATGCCGTTCTAACCTCCAGTATAAATCACTGCTTTATTTTAAGAAACGGTCTCCATTTCATGCGTGACTCCTTTGAAGGTACAGCAGTTAGTATATAGTTTTTTGTCACTGTTTTTGCTCCTAGTTCCAGCTCATCTACAGATTTATATCATCATGCTGGGGTCGGGAAAGGAAAGCGTGTCCAGCGTCCTGCAAAAAAAAGCAGTTTGTTTGCTTGTTGTAACCTGCAGTGAGAAAATAGTCAAACGTTCCACTACACACGCGTCCTGCTGGATAATTTTTATGAACCATCTAAGGTCCTTGTGCTGGTGGCACAGCGGCAAGTGGCACTGAGGCTGACTTGTTTGAGGAAAGTGAGGCGTGAGAAGCATAAACTGGAACGCGAGGAAAGTCGGGCAGTTGGACTCATATGCGTTTATGTAGGCGAAAGGGTGAGTGAAAATGCTTGTGCTGGAGTGACAGTGCGTTGTTCAGAAAGCGGGCGAGGTGAGTAGAAATGCAGTTCCGGCCAGCACTGTAATCAGGGCCAGTTTGGGGCCTGCAGTTAAACCTCCGTCGGGTATTTCTGTCAATGGCTGGAGCGGAATCCAAATGCTTTAGGTGAAGCCCTAAAGACGCCTTAGTATTTCATGGCTTTTGTGGCTACAGCAAAGCGCGCGTGCGTGTGTGTGTGTGTGTGTGTGTGTGTGTGTGTGAAAAAGGAAAAAAGCAGGTTGCCGCCCTTAACCCGTCTGAATATTTTTTAAATGATTTTTCTTAAAAAAATGATCTTTTTTATTATAAAAAAGTGTTCCGGGCAGTATGAATTATTACAGGAAAATAAATGAGAAAAATGCAGAAATGTATCAGAGGACAAGTTTAACTATCGTGATTATTTTGTAATTTTAAAATTAATGTTACATTTTTAACTGTGTTATAATAACAGACAGTTGCTGTTCACATGTGGACCAAAGTCCAGCGTTTGCCTGGAATGAATGAAAAATATGACAAATTAATCCATTTTATTTTTCATTCCCCAAAGAAAAGTAATTTATTTTTATTGTTGTAAAATTTTCCTGTTGATATTATTTTTTCCTGCTCAGCCATAACATTAAAAACTAAAATAAGGTCGTTTTTTCCATATGGAGAACAGCAAAGTATTTGCTTTAACAAGAATGCAGTAGCAATATTTTTTTATTAAAAGCATTTCTATAAAATTATGGTTTTTCACTGAAAGTGAATAAATGGCTTGCTTCCTGTAATTTTATGTTTGTCATGTATTGCTTGCCTTTCGGTTTAATTAATTTGAACTATTTTAAGTTACTCTTATCAGGTCCACTTTCATAGAAACAAGGCAAAATAAAACAGACCCATGAATGCGAGAAGTTATTAGTGGGTTGTGGAGTGAGGGGGAGGGGTATAAAAGGGGGGCGATAGACTGCGACCCCTGAAGATGAGCCACCATTTTGTGTTTGGCAGGTGCCAGGGGCCACGGCGCGCCGGTAATGGTTGCCACTGGCACCGAGGCTGGCATCAACGCCTCCTTTGTTTCTTTGTCGACTGCCAGAGGTCCGGCGGGCCTGGGCCCGGGTTCCAGCCCGTGTCTGAACTGCACGTGCGTTGGGTTCGGCTCCATCTCACTCTGCTGGCGCCCCAGCGGCTACGAGCCCCTTCCGCACGTGTCAGAAGGGAAAAGACAAAAGAAAAATTAAACTCTATGGTGTGTTTAAAAAGAAAAGGACAAAAAGCAACATAAATGCGCCATGTAGAAATAATGTAGGAGAATAAACATTTCGGACTCTTTTTACGTGTATGTTGCAGGTTTTAAACGTAAACGTAAAAAAAAACTTAAAAGCAATGGTCTTTTTTTTTCACAGAAAATGTTCCGCTCTCACGTCTTCAATCTCTTCACGCAGTTCCTTGGACGCATCTTCGCGGCCATAGTTATTTGTCAGATTTGTTTTGTTTCTCTGAATATTTGTCGTCTCCATCAATGCACGCCGGGTGAATACGCACAGTGACGACAGTTTTAAAAATCTGGCAGCACTTTTGTTGGTGGCTGTTGCTGAAGCCGGAGGACGGGCATCGGTGTGTGTCTGCAGCGGGCATTTGACGTGGCGGTGCTTAACCGCAGCGCTATGGCCATGACGGGGGTCTCTCTTATGGACTGGTGGAGCCAAACAAGCCTAAAAAACAAGCTTTGGGATGGAGTGTTTGGGGGGGGGGGGGTCGAGGGGGTGGGAAAACAGCATTTTGCATTCAGTTGGTGGTGCCCGCTTGGAGACAATGCTGCCACATTGTGCTCCCTCGTGGAGCGGCACCATTTTGTTTGTGCGGTGCCAAGAGGAGAGGGAGGGAAACTGCTCAGTGCCAGTAATGGTTGTTAGTGGTACGGCGGTTGGCATCGGACCCTCTTTGTTTGCTCGCTGCGTGCCTTTGATTCGTCGGTTGGCATCCGCAATGCAGTGGGCACACTGGGAAGTTTTTTGACGGCCGCAGAGTAGAGAGCCGCCGCGCTTTGTTCTCCTGCAATCGGACGAAAAAGCTACCGCATGCGTGTTGGCAAAAAATAAATAAATAAAAAAATTAAAAAATTTTAAAAAAAGACGCCCAAACCACCACTTACAAAAAGAGGGAAATGAGTGCATTTTCGTGGCGGTTGAACAATGAGTAGATAAAATGCTCATCTCTCCAGCGCGGAGTGTTATTTTTACACCAGCACGCACTCGACGCCTGTGCCCGTCGCCACTGGGCTCGCCGGTGAACGTGTGTCTTCCATGTTCCCGCGTTTCCCGCTTCATACATGTTACTGTGCTGTTGGGTCTAAATCCATTTTGTGTCTCGCTGAAGAACCGGCACCAAACTGAGGGTTTATTCCATTTCTCACTCTTGGAGTGCTCAACGCAGGGGGCGCCAGACAGGCTGCCTTGTAGGGAGGCAGCGGCCCGATGCCACGATGGAGAAAGAGCACAATGTGAGTTCAGGGAAGGGGGGGCGTGCTCCTTGCTTTGGGCGGCAAGCCGCTGATTTGTAGGACTTTTGCCACAGCACCCGTTCACCTGCCCAGATGATTGACCACCACGTCGGGGCCATTTCCACGGTGGGGCTGGAGACGTGGCAGACACCCCCGCTCACCCAAGTTCTGACACTTCTTGGCAGAATCCAGTGCCCCCCCCCCAGTGCAATTATACCGGGGAGTGATTCTTTCACTCACAGGGTGGAAGGATGATTCCCATCAGGGAGGCACCTCAGCTCTACCCCAAGATATGTTTTCTTAATCTTCCAGTGTAAAAAAATGCAAATTGGTTTATATAATGAATCTTTTCTGATGCGGACACTGTGCTTTCGAAATATCTGCGTCTTGGCTGGGGTGTGAGGAGGCGTCGAGCTCCGTTTGGTGGCACTTCCAGTGTCCCGTCGCAGCTGTGTCTCCAGACATTGCAGTAAATTCCAGGCGCGAAGTAAAACTGCAGCTGACTTCCCAAAAAAATTGACTGAATGCTTCTTGCGGTTGAACAGGTCAAATAAGGACCTGTACGGAGAGGGGAAAAAAAAAACCAAAAACACAAAAGAAAATGTTTGCGTTCTCCACCGTTATTTATTACACTTAAGTGTTTTGTAAGCACTTTAACCAGGTGGGTGGGGAATTTTGGAAATGAACAGTATGGCCTCCGGGCGACTTGCTTTTTTTCAGTCAAATATTCCCAGAGAAGTCCCACTTTGGCACGCTCTTCTATGTCTTTTCTAACCACTCTTTATTTATATGGCCAGAAATATTTATTTTAATTACAGTCATTTGTAGTGGCCTTTGCATTAATTCTTTTTTTCCTTTTCATGGCCGGACCTACTGTTACCAGGCCAAGATATAGGATGACAAAAGAGAAATGTCCATGAAATACAAAAGAAAAAGACAAACAAATAAAGCACATCTGTGCCGTGAGATTGCCCACTCTGTTTATGGAGTTTGGCTCCTTTATTAGTCTATATTACTTTCTGGGATGTTTCCATCCGTGACCTTTGCTGATGTTTGATTTATAATTCGACATGAGTGACATTGTTGTTAAAATAAAATAAACCGAGTGAGCCAAAATATGTAAGTTATTCGCTATGAATATAGTTCTGATTTATGCGTTGTGTAAATATTAGTAAAAAGTCTGATTCCATGTTTGTTTCACATGTCTGCCCACTAGTACACGGAGATATGAAAAGTGATGTTTGCAGAGTGTTTTTGTGAGTTATGATGGGTGTGAGATCACAGCTTTGCATGTGATCCAACCTCAGTTTTTATTTCTTGGTTATTATTTTACACGTTGTTTATATATTTTTTTTCATTGAACTGCAGGGTCTGCTGCTTATTTTCGGTGTCCTCACAGTTTAACCGCACCTTACTAATTTGAGGGTAAAATAGATCAGGCCCAAAAGCTCGAAACTTTCTTTCACCTTTGTAGATGTGTTGGGGGGGGGCTGTCCTTCCTGACCCCAGCAGGCCCTGCCGTTGCTGGTATTATCCCCGATTTGTTCCACCACATAGGAGTCTTGTTTTACGAGGTCAGCCTCGACCTTTGACCCCAGGTTCAGGACCTTTGCAAAGCGATGCTGTGTGCACATCCTCTTTGGTGTAATTGAGCAAAACAAATGCCGGGGTGCAAGGTGGGCGGGGGAGCGTTACAGGAGCTAATTTGGCAGACCCAGGGTCGCTGAGGGGGGCCCCACCCCCCTTGCCAGCAGGGTCGGTGGGGTTGCTGGGGTTGCTGCCGGCCACTTGACCTTTCCGCCTCCTTCGCCCCCTCCTGGCTCTCAGGTATCTGTGGGATTCAGCCTCGGCCCTGAAACCGGTCCTCACTGTTCTGGCTGTTAGAAAGTGATCAGCGGACTGACCCCCCACCCAAGAATGGACTTGCCATTTTACCCCACAGCTCTTAATTTCACCAGAGCGTTTTGATTTCAGAGGTAAACTGCGGTGGTCCGACAGCCATTCTAAGATGCCGATTTCTCCGCTTTGCCTGTCTTTCTTTCCATTTGAGAGCACATTTATTTAGCTGGTGCTTTTCTGAAAAGCTCACTTTGTTGAAGTGTTAAGCTACTTACAGCGATTTAAACTTTTTATACAGAGGATATCAGTTCAGGTTAAGTCCTTTGACTGAAGGTGCTAGAGTGGGAGGTGGGTCTTCGAAATGCAAGGCGGCAGCTCTAACCACCATGTCACCTACAGCCCCTTGGACGGGTATCAAGTACAACAGACCCAATCGCTAAAGTGTCCCCTTGTGCGTGAAGGTGCCTAACTGACAAGTGGCCTATGCAGTACTAGTAGCAGTAACTAGATATCTACCTGGTGAAAACAGCACTGCGAGCGACCAGTGTTCTCACAAACCGTCAGGTGATTACAGTATGTCTGACGCGTTGATAAATGTTGCATTGTGGTTTCCCACTGGCATGTCTTGTAACTTTACTTGGAGTCGCCACCTTGCTATTGTTTGCGAACCGGTTTGGGACTCTATGTTTTCGGACACTCGAGTTTGTGCAGCAACACCTACCCATGTTCTATCCTGCACTTGCCGGACGCTTTAGCGCGGCGTTAACTCGGCGCTGTTGCTCTTGCCAGGCCTTGTGTGCTATTTAAAGATTTTAAGAGTACGGTGGACTGATTAGCATGCCAGGCGCCTGTGGGGACTGCATCGCATGGAGTCGTAACCTATCGAAGACTTCTCCCGCTTTAATCCTTTTAGGGCCGTGCAGCAGCTGCCCCCCGATTTGTTTTTTTTTTTTTAATTTATTTGTTTATTTAGACCATTTTATCGATTTCCACTGTGCCTCACCGCAGCGAACCAGTCCTGTACTCGTCTCCCGCTCACGTGGTCCTCGGGAGTTCCACAGCGGCGTTCCATGGCTCGGCTTGACCCGCATGTCATTAGCAGCAGGCTCTGCGAAAAGCAAATACCTTGAGGCTTAACCAGACGGGTAACCTTGGTGCGCCATTCGTCTGTGCGTGTGTGTACATTAGTCTCCATGGAAACCTGGCGGAGGAGGCCTAAAGCAGAGCGGAGGCCGCCGAACTCAGAGAGGCCAGATCTAGGCTGCTTGCCCCCGTTGTGCTCTCGGCGTGTCCTTTCTCATGGCGCCCATCTGCGATGTTTGATTTTAAACATTCAGCAGCCTCCTCAGAAGACATCAGCTGCTGGCCGAATGCCGCTGGACTCAGTGCGCCTTAAAAGGGCGCATTGTCATGGGCTTTTAAATGTCCAGCATTTCACACTATCAGCTACTAAGATAAGTATGTTGGGGACTCAAAGGTTGAAGGTTGAAAGAAGAGTCAAAAGCAGATCTGTGGGACAATCTGAAGCTACGCTGGACGTTTTTTGTTAAGCTGGGTTGTGTGGCCACCCTTGCTGAGCTGCAGTGTGTGATTGGGTTTTACTTTATGAGTTTGAATTTTCCTGTTGAACCGACTCTCTCTGTATTGCTGCTAATTTGAAAAAGAACAGTTACGTCAAGTATTTTGCAAATATCATAGGCAGCAGAAGTACTTTGAAAACTGGTTTTTCATGCGGATTCTGCTGTCGGGTGTTAGATGTTACCTGTGGCCTGCGGTATTGCTCCTCATCACCTACTGCTTTTGCCAGGGGCAGCGTTCTTACATGCAGAGTGTCTTCCCCCCCCCCGCTTTGCGAACCACGGCTCTCCTGCCGTAACTCACTTACATCGGACAGCTGCGCCAGTGGAGCCGGGCCAAGGAAGCTCGGGGAGGGGGCTGTTGGAGGATGGAGGAGAGGAGGATTCCTCCGTCTGGGACAAGGCGGCTGGGGCGGGACAGACGGGCATCCGTCATTGGGCCAGTTGCTTGAATGGCCGTTGGGCAGGGCAGAAGACAATTGGCGTTGTTGCCAGGGAAACGGAGACTTTTTTACGCATTCCCCCCTTGTCTCCTGCTGCCGGAGTCTCTCGTTCTCAGCAGGGAGGTTCGCCGGAATGGAGTAATGACCTTCTTCTCCTTTGTTCTGTGTACAGTAATACTCACTGTGGAGATGAATTGCAGGCCACCTTGCGGGGTGGGAATAAGGCTGAGCCAGTACGCGTGGGATTGTCGCGGCCCGGTTCGTGCTGCGTGTGTGTGTGTGTGTGTATGTGTGTGTGTGTGTGTGTGTGTGTGTGTGTGCCGAATGATCCTAGGAATCACTGTGGGCATTTTCTGCTGTCCCAACTCCCCAGCTGCCTTGTTGGTTCCCAAGTACGGCCGGTCTTCCGCGCTGGTCTTTTTCACTCGAATTGTGGCTGTTCTTCCTGCTGTTTCTCTTCTATGGAAACCTTACAGTCGGTATCCTTGTTTGACCCCCCCCGACCCCCCTCTGTTGAGAGCATTTCGTTTTCTCCTGCTTTGCATTAAGGAGGGTGTGGGGCGTCTGTTTAAGAAGTATTATATGTTTTATCCGGAGACCTCACGATGGCAGTTAGAGCTGCCGACTTTGAACCCAGAGGACCCAGCTGTATAAATGTCGGTTGGTCGGTTAACATTGTCACTCACTGTGGAGAAAAATGTGAGGTGTTTGAACGACAAACACGTGCAAACTGAAGCGTGTGAGGTCACCCACGGGTCACATTGGCTGCGTTCACCATGTGGCCAGTGGCAGGACCCTGGGAGCCAGGTGTGGTTGCCTTGGGTGCTCGTGGAGCGAATGTTCCCTGTGCAGGGAGATGCACATCCTGCTTTCTTAAACGGTGGAAAAGCGAGGGAACACAGGAACCACGGTTCCAAGAAGCGGGGTTTCCCTGCAACAGGATGAGGGGGTGGGGGGGATTGGGAGGGAAGGGTAGCGATGGAGGAGCAGAGAGAACATGAGAGTCATGGGGAGGCATGCCGCCCCCGGGGTCTCAGGAGAGAAAAGGGCCTTCAGACTGACCCTCCGGCAAGCTTGCGGAATGCCACCCCCCCACACCCCCCCATCGGCATAACACAAGATCTGCTTGTGCAGGTGGCTGACGAGAAGAAAAGCGCCTCTGTCTGGGAGCATCTGGGGCACCGTGCCGTCCCCTGAGCCAGGCCGCGATCCCCCCCCCCAGTGCTGGTTGATGTGGTATGCAGGACAGTTGAGTTCACGTGACTCACTCACCTGTACCCAACCAGGAACTGTCTACCAGCCCCCGGGGGCCTATTTGACAAGGGAAGAAGGGGACCAGGCTCCCAGAGTCAAGGGCATACTGCTTACATCAAAAGTGCTAAATAGACCCTTCTGTTATTAAATACCCCCTTTTCTATGGCTCTGCCGGTGCCCCTGTACATCTCACATTTCCCGACCCAGTGCTGAAGGACACCGTTGCTCACCACAGCTTCTCTGCTTCTCGCTTGGCTCGGCGTCCCCTTTGCCTCTGGACCGCGTCCGGTCACCGAGCACGAGCTCCTCTTTGTAGAACGCACACCCCACGCCCACGCCCACGATCCGGTCCGGCTCTGCGTTTAGATCAAACGGGCCGAGCGGCCTCCACGGGCACGCCAAGGCCGGAGTCCTGGGCAAACGATTATTTTGAGGAGACCGGCCTCCCGTCTGCCCGTTTAGGGCTGTAATTAGGCATTTTAACATTTGTATATGGTTTAAACCTGCAATTACACAATGTATTTTCATAACATGGAAATAATAATTCCCCAGCTCGATGCCACCGAACCTCCCCAAAATCGGCGACGCCAGCGGAAACGCGTGACTTCGTCGGCAAGACTTAATTAGACGCCCGTTAAAAGTCCACCGATCGTCCCTCCCTCCTTCATGGGTCGGACTGGAGCTCCGAAAGGAGCACCGAACATTTCTGGATTCTGGTTTGGATTCCGTAGTCACTCCTTGTGAGCTGTGAGGAGAAGGTCAGCCCAGTCCAGCTCAAGCCCAGCTGGTCTTTTACAGTCTCCCTGTATTCCAGGTATTACGGTGAGCTGTTTTTGCACGATCGAGCGCTGGGATGATGGGATCTCGTAAATAAGGCTTTCAGAGCTATGCCAGCCTCCTCCGAGGATGTGTGTCCAGTACATTCCGGTGCATTCTCACCCCCTTACGTATGATAATGAGAGCTGCCCCACACATCTGGATGAAGGGGAGGGGTGACGGGGAGTAAAATGGCCCTGGGATTCGTCACGACCGTGAGCTTCCCTGCAAACCAAAGGCAGTCTGCACAGAACAAAAACAAGCAAACAAACACTTGAAGTTTTCAGTTGTTTTGCTTTGAAAGTTGAACTGGAAGTGAACAGGCAAAGCGTGGTGGTCCCTCAGATCCTGCACACTTCTGTTTGCGGTAACTTGGCTGGAAACCAGCGGCCCGGGTTCTCTACCATCGTCTGAGCGTCCGGTGCGGGCTGTTATGGAGAAAATGCTGGCGACTCTGGGCCTGGAGAAAGACAATCTGGTTTTAAAGAAATTGGTTGCATTCATGTTTTTGTTTTTTTTCCTATTGTTTGTCGGTCGATTATTTCCTTGCATTTTAATCGACGGATTAAGCGTTTCTGGAAGTAGGTTCCACTTAACCTTTGCCTTGAATTTCAGCACAAATGTTGCTTAATCTTCGGGGCAAAGATGTAATCTCCTGAGTTGGAGCTCATGGAGAGAGTGAGTAAGAGTGAGAGTGATGGAGAGAGTGTGTATCAGCACCCTCTGTGTGTGTGTGTGTGTGTGTGTGTGTGTGTGTGTGTGTGTGTGAGAGAGACTGTGCATGAGTACATAGCATTAATACTCAAGCAATGTTAGAGACATAGAAGTGTGCAAAACGATGTATTTGTTTTCAGTAAAGAGGACAGCATTTGTGTATGTGGTGTGTGTGTGTGTGTGTGTGTGTGTGTGTGTGCGTGTGTGTGTGTGTGTGTGCGTGTTTGTTNCCCCCCCCAGAAGATCGAAACTGTTGTTTGACACGTTACCTGCTTGGGTTTGGGTGGGGGGGGGGGGGGGGGCATCCTCTTGTCTTCCTGTCCCGCTGGGGGTGGAAAACGCTTTTCTCCAGATTGGGATCTGGCTCGAGCGGAAGAGTCGGGAAGATTAGCCTTTATCAGGGCAAACCACTGCCGCATATTAATACATTTAGCTGTAATTGGGGGAGTCGCTGCTCGAAGATGCTGGCGGTTGGCGGGGGGTGGTGGTGGTGGGGGGGCGAGGGCGAGCGGCTCTTATCGGCTCCCCGACCTCAGATGCCTGGTCGATCATACTGTAATTATTTGCAGTTCTGTGAGTTTTGCAGTACGGCTGCAGCAAAGTGCTAAAGCACGACGCCATCGTTCCGACTCTCTGTCTCTCACACACACACACACACACACACACACACACACACACACACACAGTTTGGCTACATTCCTGCCCTCACCTAGTTGTATTCTGTGTTTGATCTGGTTTTCCTGATCCCTTCCGAAAGCAGCTCTGATAGGCTGGCAGGCTTGGTTCCTGGGAAGGCGCTCCCAGGCAGTCGGCCATTTTACACTCCTTTACCTGAAACTTTCGGCAAACGAGGATTCTCTGTCTCACAGCACAGCCACGGCCAGCGTGGGTGTCTTCCATACGGCCTTCCAAAGCCGTGATCTAAAGGCTGACCGAGACTCGCCCACTTTGTGGGAGTGGAGAGCCACCTGGGGGGGTCTAGGATGTCCTGCCGTGACTCCCACCCCGATGCTGCCATGTCTTAGTTTGCTCCCATTGGCTGGCAGTTTCCCCACTGTGTGTGTCTGGTTAAGGCCAGTTATGACAAATGGCACCACCTGTATAAATGAAAGTCTCTGTAGCTGTCATAAGTGGCACCTGATGAACGGACCGCTGATAGCAACCCAACCGGATGCCCAACACCTGCTGAACTTTCCCCATTGGGTTGAGGGGAAACCGACTGGGGGCCGAGAGGGTTTTTCATAGTGTTGATGGAGTGTGTTTTAGTGCACGGGGTGTCGATCAGATCTGATACCCAGGCACGCACACACACACGCACAGCGGTCTCCACTGACACGCAGCGCAGTGGACTGAGAGGGGCAGTGCTGTCCTGGGATGTGACCGGCCAGGGATGTGGCTCCAGCTGGTCTGCGACGATGGGTGGCTGGTTTTGCAGGATTCGGTGTGGCTGCGGAGGAATGCAGCTGCACGTGAACGTAGACGCAAACATAGTGTCAGATGTGAGCCGCGGAGGTTCTGTCTTTATGCGACAGGATATGTCATCACGGTGGGTGGATCCTTGTTGATTTAACTATGTTGCTGTACCAGATCCTCTGTTCGATGGTTTAAAACGCGGAAGAACCGACCAGGTTTGATTCCTGCGCAGCCTCGGCGGCACATTCTGCATCCCGTCGGTATGGATCCGCAGTCCCGTTTGTTTCCTTTAGTGCGTTGGTCACTTTGCACGAGGGGGCGTTTTTCCTGCATGCCTGGTCCATGTCTTTCGCTTCGCCAGAAAAGGGCGTTTTGTACATCTGCCAAATCTGAGGAAATCACAAGCAGAAGATCATAATTTGGCAGCGGCCCACCAGCTTGTCTTCGCATCCTTGCCGTGCCCCAGCACCCAGAAGCCCCGGAACGACGACATATTGATTCAGAAAACGCCGCGTTTGGCCGGGAGGTTCTGGCAGCGGGTGCGAGGGAAGTGCCAACCCGCACAAAAGTGAACCAGCGCTGACACCTCTGCTCCCCTCCTTCGCCGCATCCAGAAATAATGAACCACAGCTCCTCAAGTCAGCCTGTGCCACATCCTCTTTCCAGTGACCGTGAGCAGGAGCCCCACGCGGGGGGGCGGGGTCAAGTGCCTCGCAGGACTGGGGGAGTTCCTAGTCAGGATGTTTTCTGCTCCGGTGAACTCACCCCCTCGGGGGAGGGTTCAGGGTTCGAAAACGAGCGTGAGGATGACTGCTGCCGGTCAACCTGCGACAGCGACCCGTCTCCCCCTCAAGCACACAGACGCGCACACGTTCATTGCAAGCCGCTGCTAACTAGCGCCGACGGGCTGAACCAGGCTAAGATCTGTATAGCTGAGCTTGAGATCAGCACCCCCACCCCCCACCCCCCGAATATGGAACCTCACGTGTGCTGAGTGGCTCAGCTTATTGGAATCCCAGCCAGTTTACAGTTTTACTGCCGTTCTTCCCACGAGGAGCAGGTCTTCGTTGCATGTTTGAGTATTTATTCAGCTGAAATGTTTCTCCTTCGCAAGCGTTTAAGCTACTTACAGCGATTTAGCTATTTTTGCCGCCGGGTAATGTGGCCCTACCCTCCAGGCTAGCCACTTCCACCTTGCGCCTCAACTCAACCCAGTGCCCCACAGCCCCGCGCTGCAGCCTGGCATCCAGACAGACCGGATCCAGAAAGTGCCGGCGAGGCTGTGCAGGAGTCGAACCCGGTTGGTTCTTTCTGGGTCACATGGTAGTCAGATGACCCTCCAGAGTCAGTGACCCCCGCAGCACCTGGCACTCGGATTACCTCGGCTTTTTTCCCTCTTCTCCTATCATGAGAATCTCTGTGCGAGCCTCCGAATTGCTTGTCGACTAATCCCCAGAACACTAAAGAAAGTTTATGTAATGTGACGATACAGTGGCTGCAACAAAGCCCTCGTTGGCACGCTTACAAGGCCCTTTCTGTGTGAGAAACCACAGCCCATTCAGACATGTGCACAGCATTAAAGTGGGGTTAAACTCTGCAAAGGATGCAAGAAAAGACTGTCACTGAGCAGAATGGGCCTCTCTGTCTCACTTGGCCCCCAGGATGGGGGGCCGGCAGTTTGCTGGTGGTCTGGGTGACACTGTGCTGTCAGCAGTGTGTGTGTGTGTGTGTGTGTGTGTGTGTGTTCAGCCAGGTTTTGCTCCCTGGGTTTGTGCAGCATCTGAGATGAGCGTGTGGCCCTTGGGCACCTGGCTGCACCTCTGCATTCCTTTGTTTGTTTTGCCAAACTACCTTGACTGTGGGGGGGGGGGGGGTGACTAAGAGCAGGTGACACTACACATTAATCATCGCTATCACTTCAAAGAAGTGTCATTTATACTTAAAAAAAAATGTTTAAGTGGGTGGATTACGATGATCCTCCTGCAAGTCAAACAGCTGGACTCCCAGGTTCCTCTGGGCTTGAGCAGAAGGCGACTGTCGCCTGTGTTTGTTCTGGATGCATCACGGTCCACCGTCGCGTCTCTTGGTTACTCCAGTGGCTCCTTCCCACAGTCCTGCTGTTCCTTGTTATGAGGGTTTTCGTTGGCCGACAGGTTGTGGGTTTGGCTTTTCTGTGCTTGCTGGGTCAACGGGACCTCAAAGTTTACTTTATTTATTTCTGACGACACAAATTTGTGCTGTATCAAGTTTTTTTTTTTTAAAGAGAAAAGCAAGTAAAAAGACATTTTCCATTAAAATCAATAACGAAAAAAGGCGCCTTGTGACTCATGCGCAATCTGCACAGAATCACCATCCACTTGGGCCAAAGCCCTCGGATACCTCATAAGAACAATCTAGAAAACACAGCAAACAAGTACTGAACAGGGTAAACTGTGCAAAGTCACACAGGAATGCGAACCGCAATGGACTGTGGGAAAACACAGGTTTCTCATAACTGCTGAAATAAAAATCAAATGATGAAATGAAATGAAAATGTGAAATTTAGTGGAAGTAGTTTTTATATTGAATGGTGTGTGGAGGTTAGTGGGGAAATAACTAACTTGTGGCATAGTGGTTTGAGCTGCGGCCTCCTTTCTTTTAAGGCGGCTTGAAATCCCACCTTCTAGGCTTGCGAAGGTACTTACCTTCAATTGGTATGGTAAAAATGACCCTGCTGTAGTGGAGAACAGTGGGAGTGGGCTGAACAAGGGGCAGTAATGGTCCTGGAAGTCGGCAGTGTCTGACGTGGTGAGTCCTGCTTCACGTGGTCTCCACAGCATTCCAGCACTGCGTGAGGGGACGGAAAAGGGGCCCCAGATCTTAATATAGCTCTGAACTCGATTTCGGAGCGGGATGATCCCAGGCGCGGCCCTGTAAGACGTCCTGCCCCCCCCCCCGTTTGGCGGTTCAATATAAACTTTGTTTGCATTATAGCTGCACTTTGATTCACAGCGACCTTAAAACTGTTTAGCGCAGCAACCGTGTTTATAACCGGCTTTAAAGCGATACGGAGCCCTGGCGTTGGGCCGGTTGACGCAGAGAGAAAACAGGTTTCCCGGATTGTTTTTCTTGGTCCGCGTTTGGATGGTGCAGAGCAACGGGACTCCCGACACCAGTGCCGCCGCTCACTTGAAACCTTTCCCTGAAAATGGACGGGTTAGGTAGTGCGCACATTTAGAACACAGTCTCGCTTTCAGCACAGCCTTTCGAAGCTTTTGGCCCTTTTATCTCTCGGAACGAAAACATGTCTTTGTACTTTGGAGTATCCAGAATGTTTTTTTTATATTAAGATAAGAAATTCAAGGCTACGGTAAATATTATTTAAAGCAACACGACGGAGCCGTGGTGCAGGCTGGAGAGTGCGGACCATTAGCGGCCTGTAAAGATACTGGCTGTAAAGGAATGAACGGGAGAAAGTGTGTTTATGTGGGCTTTAGCGTAATTTTTGAGAGACGACTACCGTCTGGGCCGCGGTATTCCAGATCTTCTCCTTCCTTTTTTCCGCCACCCCTGCTGCTTCGGCTGGGCCGCTTTGCCGGTAAATTCTTTGTGTATTGTTGAAAGAAGGTACAGTACATGGTTTCCTGTCAGGAAGCCTGTAGTGACGGTTGCTAGGTTGGCCCTCAAACACGAGCACCAGTGCGCAGGTCGGCACGGCTGGAAGGGGGCCACCGGGGGTGGGGGGGGTTGACCTTTTCCGTGTTGGGTTTGGACACAGCATGTTAACTGGCCACTAAATACTGTACGCGTTCGCTTTCTGACGCCCTCAGTGGGATGGGCCAACAAACGAAGGTAAGAAAACATGCACTTCCCCACGGCCACGTTGTCCGTCTCTGCCAGACACAGTTCAGGTTCCTCGACTTCATCTCCACACAAACCTGGACCTCCCTGATAACCTCCCCCCGTGGCCACCCACCCCTCCCGTCTGGCCCCCGTTGTCCCCTTACAGCCCGTCTCCAGTTTCTACATGCTTTCGTTCGTTTAGTTGAGTTACACATTTTTCAGGGTAATTTTTACTCTGTTGGTTCAGGGTAAGTACCTTGCTCAAAGGAAACATGAACCCAGGTCCTTTTAAAGGAAGGTGACAAGTCTGTATCGCTATATCACCCCCCCCCCCCACCAGAGTTATATTCTGTGTACAGTATCTGACAGTTTGTGAAGGTTAACTTAACGCATTGTGTGTTTTTCCCATGGACTACAGGGTTGAGTCATTTACATTTGTCACGTGTGAAAATGAACATTCCTTCCAAATGACTTGACCCCACACGGTACTTTCCTCCCGCCCTTTATATGACAGGTGTCATTCCAACATTCCAATAAAGACGAACGCGGCGCAATGGGAACGGCCGTGTTTCGCGTTGAAGTGCTTCACTGCAGGTAATAAAGGACAACCACGACGCCTTGGGGATTAAAGTGAGCAGAACAGAACTGTCCTGTTCATACCCCGGTTTTACTGGGCGAAAGTCTGATTTTATTTGGCTTTTTCGCCGGAGCGTTGTGGGTTTTGTTTCGAGTTTGTCACTGTTAATCTGATACCCTCATCTAAGATGGGTTAAAATGTAAAATGGCATTTTCAGTGATTTAAACTATTCACTGCAGGGTAATTTTTATTGTACCTTGATCAAGGGTCCTGCACCCCGGGCCCCTATCTATCGCACAGCGGATCTCACCATTACGCCCCCTGCTGCTCCTAACTAATACTTTTCTTATTGTACCCCCTCGTATCACATCTTGCTCTTTTTCACGGAGACCCAGTAGAATAGACTATGTCCAAGTGTAAACGAACAAAGGAGGTGGAACGCGTAGAAAAAAGTACCTCTCGGCCTGCGTGGATGTTCCTGAGAAGAACGTCCGCTGAGGAAATGCGGTTAAGCAACTGTGACCCTTGCACACGGGTGACTGTGCTCCTTCCCCACGTACGTGTTGCCGGCCTCATCTCGCGTGTGGCTGCGTTGCTGGGGGTCACCCGGCCGACATTATCCCGCGGCGCAGCGGCCTGTGCCTCAAAAGGGGAGCCGTCACCTGCCAGACTGCAGGAATGTTAATGCTCCGCCGCTGATAATTGGATTTCGTTCATGCCGTCTGCAAGGACGCAGGGGCAACTTTGGCTTTTTTGTTCCTGCAGCCTGGGAACCTCCCCGTATTTATTTAAGGAGCCCTGACTTTATAAGAGCGTTTACATTGTGGGCCCTTTTCTTGGCTTTCTCACGGTTGGCTGGGTGCGTTGCCGTTGCTGGGGGGCTGGGGGGGCTCATCGCAAGGCGGGAAGGCAGTGCAAAGGAGCGGGTCCTTGGACGGCTGAACCCGATCCGATGGGCCTCTGGTGACGAGTGACCGACTGCTACCGATCCCTCGAAGGTCCAGTGCCAGTCAGTGACATTTACAATTACACCCTTTCCTCAGATTAAAAACCTCATTTGTTCCCAGAGGTCTTTTCGTCAGGTTGAAAATTCGTAAATGGCAAATGATAAACACCGATATTTCTTATATCGGAAGAGCTGCAAATGCTGACTTGCGAACCTGTCAACCGAACGTCTTGCCAACAAAACCGCATTTCCGGCTCGGATTTTCCACTGGTACTGCGATAAAAGGGCGTGAAAGGGAGCGACGGGCCGGGAGGAGGGGGCGGAAGAGTAGGCCGCGGCCGGAGGATCGGAGCGTCGGGACCGCGCCGCTTGCGTCAGCGGTCAGGCTCGTCCCCCATCTCGGGCCTCCGCAGCTATTTCCACCGAGCCGTGAGGCGCCATGGTTCGAGCTCTCGGATGGGGTGACCTAAATTCATTCCGCTCACCTCAGAGGACCCCCAGCTCAGCACGGCCTGCTCTTCCTTTCCCATTTCAGTGTGGCTGCCAGTAATATATGGCCTGTTTGTGTATTAAAGTTCCTTCCTGTTCATGCGGAAACCGTGAGGAAAGACGGCAGCGATGCGAGCCCCGGCAGCAGCCTTGTTTTTTGTTTTTTTATTATTTTTTTTCCCGAGCACAATAGCGGAGACCTGCACGAGCAAAGAAGTCAACAGATGTGTTGTGGTTGGCGCGGAGCTGCTGTTTGCCCCGAGTCCGCGCGGAGCAAGCAAGGCGCTCAAAACAATTAGCGCCGCACATTTGTGCACGGCTTGTGCTTTGTGACTTCCCGTCCAGAAAGGGCTCTTCTGGCCCTGTCCACCTCCTCGCCTGTACGTTACAGCCGCGGTCCGGATGTGATCTGCGAGACGTCGCTTCGACCAGCCTCACTTAGACATAGAAAGCCGTTGTGATAAACGGTGATGTGCGGTGCCCCTTGATAAGATAAAAATTACCCTGCTGTGTAAATGGGTAAGTAAGTGTAACGGTGTCCAAACACTGGAAGTTGCTTTGAAGACAAAGGTCGAATAACAGCAACGTGTACATATGGAGATGAGGAACAAGAGTACGAAAGGCTTTGGAGACAAATGTTTTAAGCCTCTTAGATTCACGTCAGATGCTTACGAGCGGATCTGGGGGGGCAGAGCACTGCGGTCAGGGAGGAAGTGCCACCACGCTCCAGGAGGTCTGTGGGAACGTGTGGCGAGGGGACGGGGGCGGGGGGAATTATTCATCATAGAGACGCATGTCCAGGACCGTGCCCAACCTTCCCTGCTGACACCTCAGGTATCGGTGGGCTGCACAGTTGAGGCCGAATTAATCCCATTCTGGGTGGCTGCGTCTGAACCATTTGAACCATTTAGGAGGAGATTTATTGGCCTGACATGCGCCGCTGCCGACTTTCGGCCCTTCCTCCGTGGCTGAAAGCAGCGGTCCGCTATTTAACTGGCTTTCTGCGGAGCGGGCTGACGCCGCGGTTCTCCCCCCACCTGCGAAAGCCCCGCTGTACCTGGGTGTGCGTGTGCAAGGACGGCATTTTTAGCACCGGCGCTAACAGTAGCGCCACGTTTCTCTCTCACACTTTCCCTTTCTGTTCTGACCGCAAAGGCATTTCATTGAGCAGTGTAAACAGTGCGGCACAAAGGCCTTGCATTAGATAGCTGTCTGCTGGCCTGAACTGCGGCCAAGCAGATGTTTTTACTGGAGCGGGCCCAGCTGCGGCCGGGTTGGGCGGACGCTGGCCGGCCGGAGGGGAGAAGGTCCCCGGCCAATCGGCTGCCTCCTCCCTGCACCCTCCCCCTCCCCCACCCCAAAAAAAGAAGCTGTGGTCAGATGTCGGAATCTGCCACGGTCACTGTCCGCTCCTTTCCTAACCTCTTGTCAGACGCCTGGAAGGTGTGGTCAGCCCGCTGGATTGGCAGTCAGCTCCGCCTCCTTTCCAGCTCCCTCCCTTTCCTTTGTTATCGATTTTCTTGGCTGCTGGGGCCCACTATTGCAGCCGTCTTCCCCAGCCAGTCCCGTCAGTGGCCGTCTCCCGTCTCTGGACCCTGCCCCTCACCAGGCCTCCGGTGCATGGGTGGTGGGGGCCACTTTTGAACAGGATTGTCGGGCGCTGTTGCTGCAAGCACCCCCCATGTTTAGCGAAACCCCAGAGACTCAGTGCTATTATGGCTGCCGTCAATGCGGTGGGGTTCCTCCCCTTGGAGGTCGCGGGTATTAGATGTGTCCTTACATGTTGTGTTCCCCAAGAGCGCTACGTTGCTAAATGAAAATCCTTCACCGCGTCTGCTGATCCCATAGACGCCTCATTGTTCGGAGGGGCAACTTTGGGGGAGGGGGTGTTGGCTTCAAATAAGGGAATAGGTCCCGACAGAGATGTTGAGTGACGGAACCCGTACGTCCAGATGAGAGGCGGCAGAAAAGGACAACAACGGCAGGTGAAAACTGTTAACGCGTCAAGAGGGAACGGATCGAGGGAGCGTTTTGGAGCGCGACTGGTGGAGAGCGCCAACCACAACAGCCAATCCACTTTGCATAAACGCTCAGTTTTTTGAGTTCAGCCAAGGTGCAGAGGCGCACGGCTGAGACTACGGTGGAACCCTCGGTGTCTCCAACCCCTGCATCCACCTCGGGACACGTGGACCTTCCTTGACCTTAGCAGCCCATATCTGGAAGGTAGCAGGTTCAAATTCCTGGAAAGACCTTGCTGTTTTGCCCCCGTGCAAAAGTGCTTTAAGCTGAATGGCTCCAGAGAAAACATCCGGTTGGAAGTGGCGTAAATGTCACTTTGAATGAGCGTTTCTGCGGAGCACTAGGTGGTAATTAAATAACAAGGGCTGAGGAATGAATCTTTTGTGCACGGTGCGCTACCGCTCTAACATGCACACAGATTTCGCTGGTTGATAATGAGCGCTAAGTGGCAACGGGGGCTGGCATACGTGCTGCGGTGCCTGCTGTTTACATTAGGCCTTCAGAGAAGCACGCCCTTTTGGATCGGTGCGTGAAACACCTGTGTAAATAGTGCCTATCTTAACGGCCTTCCAAGGAAGTGAGCATGTTGGGCCTGTTGTTTGAACGAGGCCGGGGAAGACCAGGCCCTCCCTGTCTATTTCCTGTGTAAACCCTGAGCCCACAGCTCCCAGAACAATGAGAGCATAGACGAGGTTTGAGGTGACAGGAGACTCGAGGGCCGCACCACGGTGTGATACCGCCACGTGTACCAGTGGGTGGGTCTTAACCCTGCCGAATGGAAAAGCTTTCGCTTTACGGGGGGTGAAGTCCACGGTGTTCTACTCCTCAGTCGGAACCCGGGTCTGTCTGCGGCTGAGCGTGCGGAGTGAAGAGGGACTCCGGGGGGTCTGCGGTTTCGAAGTCATGGGCCACGGTTTTCCAATTCTGCGCACACCTGTATGGTGGAATACACTTGTGTTCTTTATCTCATCAAAACAAGAACATTTGAGCACCCAGCCTTAGGAAATCACTGTCAAAGGTGTGGCAAAGTATTTTTTAAGTTAGTTTAATTCATTTAGCCTGATCTACAGCAAGCCAGGACTTGCGCAGAAGGACAGAAAAGACCGTGAAAGAAAGACCGGACGATGTTTCAACCAAGGAAACCAAGGATTTCGAGGTGCCAGGAAGAATATTGCGAAGGGGGGGGGGGCTGTCTCATACGGGAGGGTCAGAATAAGGAGACGAGAGGCGGTGACAGGAAAGCGTACATCTTCGAAGGACAAGGGTGGAAAGTGGTGAAAATATAGGAGACCCGTCCAGCAGGCAGTGCTCAAATTTATCACAGGGTCCTGGGAAGATTCGGTCAGCGTGAACTTTGACCTGCCGTCACTGTGAAGTGCACAAACTGCTGAGGCCCTCGGGTGTTATATGGGGATGGAGTCAGATGGGATTCACGTAAGCCCTCTTTGGACATCCGGTCCGAGCTCGGCGCTGTACGTATACTAACGGTATAAGTTTTTCTCTATGAAAAGTTGCTCCGTTGAATTTGATCCATTTTCCTCTCATGACGGAGCCTGTCCTCGCAGATCGCTTTACCCTGGCTCAGTAACAAAGCGCTCTCAGTAAAGTAAGGAGAGTGCCCATGTATCATATGGTGGACTTAAGGAAGCCGCTAATCTCGCTGCCCCCTCAGAAGCTCCGCAGAGGAGCTGTGTCTGGGAATCTGTAACCGTATCTCGGCACAAGGCCGTGAAAGGCCTGCTTTGTGTTTGGGGCTTTATCCAAAAAGCCCTGATAAGAAAACCAAACATGAGCGACCTTAAAGCTGGCAAGCGCCAACTCGCCAGTCGAGCGTCAGCCTCCGCGAAGCCATGGCGAAAGAGACATGGGTGGGTTAACTGGCAGAGTACAAGTCAGCATATGAGTATTGAGGGACAGGCTGCATACTTGGAGCCGAGTGCCAAACCCACTCTGCTTCTGGCTCTGTTACAGTTTCTCTGACTCCCTTACTTTTGAAGGGTGGAGCGGGTGGGTGGGGGGAAGATGTGCTCTTTGGCGCTGTTGAAATTAAAAACACATCTGTACTGATGACTGTCATCACCAGGGCGGCCGACTGCAGGCCCCTTATATTATTCTGCCCTCCCCACTATTTCTCCACCCGCTGAGGATCGGGCGATCACCCCCTTTTTCCAGCACCCCGTGTCCACCCCAGACGACGGAGCTTCAGGACAGCGGGCAGAACCGAAGGCTGAAACTGGAGACTCGCGTGATTGAGAGGACTGGTTGATGGGTGCTCTCGGCTGTGGCCAGAGACCCCCCTGGAAGCCACGTGGGGCCACTTGTGTGCCAGCACACGTGCCTAGGGATCATAGTTTGGACTGTGAACATTTTGGCTTCTCCTGAACGTTAGTCGCTCTGTTTTGGATGAGCTGGAAACCTGAAACTATCCATTCTGAAGGGGTGCAAGGGGTTGGCATACATCCTCAGATTCCCAGTTTTTCTTCCCTTGGGCTGGGACCCAATTGGACCAGGTCTCTGGAACAAGGCCCATTGCAGCCTGGTCTCCCTAAGGCTGCTGGCCCAGTTCTCCTCACCAGGGCAATCTCTGAGATGCTTATTCCCTTTACAACCTCGTCACCCAGAAGGAGTCTTGCTCAGTGTCCGAACCAAACGTGTCCCAGAAAGGGGACAGGACAGCTGACACTTTGCACGCGGCAGCCTGTGAGAGAGGTGGATCCAAGTGAACAGTTCATTCAGGATTGCGCACCGCTTCCCATGAAAGCCATATCACACAAGGTTCTTTGTCCCCCACAGCTCAGGCACTTCCCATTCAGACCGAGGAACTGATGGCATTAACCTCGTGTGCCCAGGCTACAAACTTTCAAAAGTCAAATTGCACCTCAGTGCAGTTGCCTGGAAGCATCAGAGATACCGGCAGTAGGGCAAGTGATGAGATGGTGTGACTCAAGTTGGGGGCATCCTTGGGGTCCCATTACCTTAAAGCGTGGACCGGGTGCCATCCGTGACCAACCTTACGTCACTGGGATTGTCGGGCTGCTTGCTTGAAAGTCGGTTGTGGTTGAAACGTCCTCAGCGTCGTCCTTCGGAGCTGCAGCTGTGTTCTTCAGCAGCTTTACAGAGGAGAAGAATCAGCAGAGCGCCGTGCTGCTTTGGCTTTCCTCCTGCAGATGTAGTTGGTTTGGTGTGCATTAGCCGTGTTGTTCCAGAAGTGCCCTTTAATTACGACAGAACCGGCGGAACTGCTGAATGAATTCCTTTCCCAGCTTCTGACTTCTGCACCACTTGAAACTCTCCTCCGCTGCTGAAGAGCCTGTAGAAAGAAGACAGAAGACATTTGTACAAACCCATTTTAGCACAAACATTGTACAACGGGTACACGGCTTTTCCCGACAGCCTATTGTTTGGTCCTGATTTTTTTTTTTTGCCCATGTTTTCCGTTGGGGTCTTTTCATTCGCAACGTTTCTTATATTTAACATATGCTGTGGGAACTGTGCTTTGGTGGGACGGTCATTTCGAATAAATGTGCTTGCGCCCTAGCTGGTGAAACCCGCTGTTAAGGTAGTGTCACTCGGTAAGCGGGATGTTTGGTACAGCTCAACCCAGCCTTTATGGAACTGCTTGCGAAGGTTGTGCCCAGATAGGTAATAGCAAGTTTGAAGTCTCTCAGATCCACGGCTTGCAGTGGCGACTCAATTTTAAGAACGTGTCCTTAGGACTCGACGTGGACGGGCTTCGATACAGTAGGACGCCTGCTTGGTTTTAGTTGTACTCGTTTTCTTGGTGAAAGTGGAAGATTAAGAAGGGACGACAAGGCAGTTTTTTACCGAGCCGGAATTCTGGGTTTCTTCTGCTATTCAGTCCGCTTTTTTAAAGAACTGCACTCGCTGAACCACGAACGCTGAGAACAGCTTGCATGAGTTAGTTCAGGTTATTACGTTACATACACTGTAACATAATGCATGCATTGTGATTATTCGCTGTTTCCACGCCAAACGCAAATTACTTAATTGAACACACAATGCAGTAAACCCCCCCCACGGTATATAATAATATAACATTGTTCTCGGTGCCACGGAGAAGCATCTTTCAAATTGCATCCATTTTTCAGAGAAAAGGTCAAAAGAATACGATGACTTCAGTAGATATGTTCCAGGTTGCACTGGGTTGTAAGGCAATTCATCATGTTCGCTTGGGAAGAACCCGGCCTGATCCTTCAAAGCCAGCGAGGGGCAGCACTCAAAGATGGATTGAGAATCTCACAGACGGGCAGAGGAGCATTATGGGCCGGCTTTGCCTCAAGTTCTGCGTGTGCTCAACAAGATGGATGGTCCAGGGTCTTTAGTATTAATTACCAAAAATTTAAGCAAGCAGACAGAAGGGAAGAAGCAGCAGACATTTGGGTTTTTTTTGCCACATTATGCATGGGAGTCATCTGAAAAGTTTGGACTTCCAAGTTGCCGTAATCCTTCAGCCACTTTAGCTCTCTTCACCCCGGTGCTCAGTTCCATTTTTTGATGTACAAACACATTCCTTTGCCCCCCAGGCTCATGGTGGTGGAGCCAAAAAAGTGCTTTTCTCACTGATTTGAACGTCTGCAGAAACTAAAGCGGCCCACAAATCCAGCGTGCCTTTCTGGTTTATTTGTGGGTCTGTCAAACGGAGCGAAGTAGGAACGACAAACAAAAATGGCACTTATCTCCAAAACGACGCCTGTCACCTGCCGTGACACACAGAGCCTTCTTTCATTAGCGCCCTTAGCACAGAAGGAATAACGGGGGTCAAGGGTCGTGCCGCATCATTGTTGGCGCTCAGCGATCTCTGAATGGGTTTCAAGCCACTATGCCATTACCTGATATGAAGGGTCTCGGGATTGGGGGGCCTGCCTTGTTAGGGTGGGTGAGCGGCTGGGCATCAGCGTGCAGGCGTCTGCTCCGTTCTGCCGCGATGTCCTGCCAGGCTCGCTTCCTTTGTGTTGAATTTGGCAGCGAGAAGGCCATTTATTTGACACCTCGAAAAACCATTGAAAACGGGTGGTCCCCTTCGTGGGTCCCGAGGCCTCTGACACTGTTCGCTCTGTTGACCAGAGTTCCGGAGCTGGCCCTGCGCATCCCTGATGAGGCCAGAAGAGGACTTGCATGCCGTAGAGTCCTCTTAGAGGGTCAGGAACCTAAATTAGCGTGTGCCCACTGCCCCGTCACGGATGGACTGCTGATTAGAGGGGAACGTTCCCGTGTGATGGGCCTGCCGCTTCCTTCCAGTCAGATCCGTCACATGATCGCCATGATCTCAGGGAGAATCATTGCAACACTTTTAACTGTGCAGTTTAATAGCTATAGTTATTTAAAATAAACCTGAACTTAGGGTGACCTTCCTTATCGCAATTCTTTGGCTTGGTGTGCCGTTCCAGCCGCATGTGTTCGTAAGTCTGCGAAGGAAAGCTTGACCTGGCCATCATTTCCTTTGCCAGAAAAGGGAATTTTGATGGGCAGAATCACTGCGGTCTCCCTCACCCTCTTTTCAAGAGTCGGAGTGCCGACTGTGCCGTGTTTATACAACTGCGAAGAGGTCGGCAGACAAGATAAGCCGCGCCGATTGTTATCCCCTGTCCTCGTGCACTAAATCAAGCTGTAAAGCACACGTTTTAGGACCCTTGGGAGCCTATTCTGCGCCCCGAGGAGCACATGGTGGTAGCTGGTGGGATAACAGTTCGGAAGATGGCCAAAAGGCTGGCAGTGGCTGGTGGTCTGTCAGCTCCTTTGTAGACCAGGGCTTGTCATCACACTTGGTGTGTTTATTTACTGTGTAACATCCACACTCAGAGCCAGTGCTATCAAGCTGAGATGGAGAAAGCGGCATCACAATGGAAAGGCAACTGGTGGACCTGGCTGACTATGTTCAAATCAGTGGCACAATGAGCTCCTGAGGTCCAAAGGACCCGAAGAACCTCTGTCAGTTTGAAGGTGTGACTCCTGCATGCAGGAAGGTGTCGGAATGGCTCTCGGGAATTCAGCTTTAATGTCAGCCTGTCACTTTTGGTTTGGCGCGAATCTTCGTTTGGGCTGTATGTTCAAGGTTCACTTGAGTAATACAAGTGACCTGCTGACTGACCTGCTCCTTCCGCGCTGCTGTTGGCCTTGTGAATGGCGAGAACGGTTCATTTCTGCGTTACTCAAGGTGACTGACTGATCGAGGTCCAAACCCGGGCTGTGTCTCTGAGGACAGTGAGGGTGCAAAAGGCTAAAATTAAATCCTCTGTGACTTGAGCACGTGCGTGTAGGTCACTCGCCCTGGCCCTCGCCGCACCACTCCGAAACCGTCTCCTAACTAAAAATACACGAAGGCCTCAAAGCACATGCCTTTGGTGCTGTGGGTGGTGTCACTGCAGCTGGAGATGAGATCAAAGTATCAAAATTGTAAAAGAACGCAGAGCTTGAAATGACTCTCCACGTCACTTGCCTTCATCTGCCTTCCCTGCCCTGAGGAACTCTTCCCCGGGATTGAGGCCTCCAGAGTCCTGTGCATTCCTAAATCCCCACATGGGCTGAAGTCCAGCTTTTAACCGCACACAGCTTGCACAACGTCTCTCTTTCAGCCTAATGAATGGAAATGGCCTGGAAGTCCGTCCTTCCCTCCCTCGTTCAGTCGCAACTGCAGGTCGGCTGGCCCGGACCCTTCAGCAAAGGGTTAACGCGGGACGCGTCTCGCTGAAGAGATTGAGCTGCAGCTGCCAAGGTTATCTAAGGTGACGGCATATTGTTTACTCATGGAAATGCTCCATCCAGTTAGGCTGGTTTCTCATTAAGCACAAGCTCACTGTGCCATCGGGACGCTTGTTCCTCTATCAGTCGCCACAAGCAGAGCGATCGCCAACTCTTCAAAAATGTAATTATCGCCTTTGTTTCTTTCACAAGTTCTTTCCCACCCTCCCAAATTACACTGAAGAACCGTTTGATGTTAAGATGAATTTGTTTCCATTCTGCTGTCTAGCAGTTGCAGGGCCTGGAGACAAGGCCAAAGAAAAGAAGTTAATCCTGCAAGTTGGTGTTCATCTCTTGTAATTTGTTTGCTGCTGTTCCTGCACGACGGTCCTCGATTGACATCTAAGCTTCTGAGTCAACAACCCCAAGTGACACTTAATCTGCTGTCGCGGGCTCTTTCAGCTGTCAGGTCTCTGTTTCTTTGACTCTCTCGCTTTATCCTCCACTAAACGGCTTGGCGATAAGGTCCCCGTTTAACTGGGTGCCGTGTCAGTCGTCTGCTTGCGTAGCCTCGTCTGCTCTTTTGACCAGCGTAAGCAAGTTGACCTTGGTTTGCAGGAGGCTGCTCTCGTTCCTATTTGTTTTCTGCTCTGAAATCTCACAACAGCTCCTTAGAAGGTCTGTGTCTTTCTTCAAAGATCACCTTTAGGAAGGAAATCAGCTTATCTGTACATGTCACAAGGCTTTTGGGTTATTTGGAGCAATGGAGATGCTGCGTACCTTTCTGTAGACTTAGAGGCCTCTGCAGAGGGGGAAAAGGGGTCTACGGAAGGATCCGGCCCTGGTGGTGGCTGTGAATACCTGCTCTTGAAGAGCCTCAAAGCCAGAGGCTGAAGGTTAATCTGCTATAAAACTGGGTAAGAAAAGAGCCCCTTTATGAGGTGCTAATGGACTGCTAATACCTCTGGAAAGGCAGAGGAAGCGCTCGGTTTTAGCTGGTTGTTTATTTGCATCTCGCAGCGACAGGCTGTCCTTTGGATCTGGTGGGGGTGTGGCGAGATTACAGATTTGACATTTCCTCTGGATGCAGGCCACTGTGAATCCTTCAGTGTCCTTTTCAGGGGCTCCCGTCAAAAGCCTGTAGAACTGAACAAACCGTGTTCTTGTTCCACAGTGGACCTCACCAAAGCACGTGGAATCAAGCACCTTGCTGTGGCTCAGCTCTGCAGTATTACTCAGATTGCTGAAATGACATAACAGCAGCAGTCAGACGTCTCCCAGTGGAAGAATGTTAACAAATGGCTTTTGCAGGAAAAAATAAACTGAACTAATGTGCTCTCTCAGGGTTCATTTAGCTCAAGGGAGTTGGCAAGCAGTGTGAGAGCCACTGGGTGATGAGGGTTGTGTTCGGTCAAGGCTAAAGGTAGTGCTCTGTAAGATCAGAGGTGGGGTTGGTGGCGCTGCTCCTCGAGGCTGAAGTGTCGCTTCATAAGGCCAGTGGTGGTCCCCAAAGCCAGTTTGGGAGTCTGGAATTTGTTCATGGCTTCCTTTGCTGAGATGTGCGTGAAGAGCAGGAGATGAAATGTAGGGAGCCGCGAATCACAATGCTCAGCGTGGTCTCGGGGTCCTCTTCCACACAAAGGTAGGAAATGGCTATGATGTGGTGACGGATGTGCCCCCTCACCCTCTGAACTATCTGCCCAGCAGTGCAGTGAGGGAAGGAAGCTTGGTGTCAACGGCACCCTGTTATCTTTCTCAAGTTTGCTTAGGGATGGGGATGGCCTGCTGTAGGCATTAAGGTTCTTCCTGCCCCCACCCACCCTGTAGATAGTTGTTGCTTGATCCCAAGACTGTTCTGAAGCCTGTCTCTGTGGAGGAAATGCAGGACTTGCTGACAGTGGCGCATGATCAGAATGTTCTTTACTCTACTAAAGAGTTGCTGCTGTCGCCATCTCTGCTCTCTGCAGTGTTTAGAGAAGCGGTCATGGGATGTTCCAGGTTGGCACTGCCAAGCGTTGGTGGCTTGGACCTTAGCCCCAGTGTTGTGGGGTGGCATGGAATCGCAGGGTGCACTGGCCAGCCGGAGGTCAGGTTGGGCCAGCCCCTCTGCAAGGTGCACACCGGCAGTCACGGGGGTGATGGAGGTGTGTCTGGGTGACTCCAGAAAAAACATCTCTCCAAATTCTTGCGCCACAGTTCATGGATCATGGCAGCAGTGTGGGGAAGGTTGTCGTGGGTTGTGAAGGTGGTGTGAAGTTTGCCAGGAGCAAGGATTCCACCATTGATTAATCCAATGAGATGCCGTTGATTTGGCTCCAAGTTTCCCGTGACGATGCATCCCAGCAGCCCTGCGAAGACTCCAGTGAAGCCTCTTTACTTTAAATATCACGTTGGATCTGGAACGTGTTGTGCAGAACATTTTTGAAGTTTCGGAAGATTAACACCACAATGAAAACAAATTCCTTCCCCAGCTGAGTGATGGCTTTAGATTAAGGAGGATCTGCTTGATTGAAAAGTGATGCCTTGGTACCCATGAGTCATTTCCTACTGGCTGTGTGGCTTCACCTGAGACACTGAAAACAAGGGTGATTTCTTCAAGGCTCAGAACTTCTGGGGTTGGCAGTGGACATGGCATAGCATTTCACATTTACCCTTTTGACTCAATTTGTAAAACATGTCTTCTTGTTTGCAGTGTCCTCCACCCATGTGTGTCCACTCGTTGAGAGCTGTGTATGCAGAGGATACCTAGAGCACAGTTCTTCTCTTAAAGCGCGGAGGACGACTCAGAGTAGCTCAAGTAAAGTTTCCCGCAGTAAATAAACACTCATTGTGAACCTCAGGAGGGCTAAAAAACCAGTGAATATAGTTGGGCTTTTCTCCACCCTAGGGGAAATGGCTGGAGGTAACCACGATTAATACACCTAAGGGTAACATACTTGGAGGTCGTAAAAAGAACTTTGAAGTGTTTTACTCCCTGTGCAGCAAAGCAGTGACATGTAACTCGAAGGCCACATCTAAAGAGCCGTTGGAGGCATCTTGTGCTTTGTGGTTTTTTCTGAAGACGTGCGGTGAGGAAGAGCGGGAAATTGCCCCATGATGGAGTAGATGTACAAGTCTGCGAAAAAAGCAACGGGTGTGTTGTGAAGGGTTTATACAGATTGTGAGAAACAAAGGAAACGGGGCTGGAGCGAAGGACGGCAGTGATATCTGAAACTGAGGGAAGGCCTACCCAGCGGGTAGGAGGAGGAAAGAAGAGAATAAGAAGTTCATGTCTTAGCATGTCTCCTGCCCGGATGAGCTTGAAAACAACTGAAGGGATTTCTCCTTGAGAAACGATGACCCAGTAGTGTCTTGTGGTCATGGGGCGGTCTGAACACGAGTCTTTCATATAACAGGTAACGGAAAAACTGCCTGTTATGCTCTTCCCACCTGGAAAGGGCCCTTCCAGTGCTTGGTGCTGTGTGGAACCAGTCAGAATGGGTCTTTATCGCCAAGTGCCTCCTCATACAACTGGCAAAAGGACACAAGCCTCAGTTTTCACCAGCTATGTTCTGTGTCACCTCATCTTGGCTCTGTGGCCACCTACGTCCTGGAGTTTTGCCACATTAGTTCCTTGGATTGGGGCGCAGCTGTGGAGCACGTAAGCCAAGCATGGCGGTCGGGCAGAGCGTGCTGCCCTCAGCCACTTGCGGCTTCCTCCGGTCAGGTGTGGGTCTTTTGCAACCTCGCCTCCCGAAGAGTTTGGCTCGCTGGGCGAAACAAGGACAGACACTGCTGTACGTCGCAGCTCTGGCTGCAGTGGTTTACTCATCTGACGCTGTTGCAAGCAAAATGTGGCGTTTGCTGCGCTGCGCTGTCAGGCTATGCTTTGGAGGAAGTATCAGAGGAGGAATGGAGTAAGAAAGTAGAACACAGGGGATCAGATGGGAATCAAAGTTTTAATTGGACGGCCTTCTAAGCCAGCTTCAGAGACGCAGCAGCCTTTGGTTTTACACGGCTTCCCCCTGGAGATCTGTGCTCAGCTTGCTCCGTACAGTCCCAGTCCCCAATGCCAGGCTTTGTGTAATGTTGTTTATGGGTTTTAAAGAGGGGATCTGAAATTAATTTGGTGGTTCCCCTCCTCGCAGTTGCCCATGTAAACACGGCCCCGTGGCCAAACCACAAAGCTGTTACTCCTGCAGCAGAAGGACGGCGCGGTGAAGCAGGCTTTCGAGCAGCGGAGGATTCGCCCTCTGAGCCCAAGCCAGAGAGGCGAGCTGGAGGGGCGGAGAACGGCAGCAGGGGCAATGGCTGCACCGTGTGGCAGCTATCCCTCCGCCAGCTCCTTAGATCTGCACTTTCTACCCCATCCTCAGACCCTGAACGCCCCAACCGAGGCTGTGGTGGCTGGGACCGTCGTTGGTGAAGCGCCGGCGCAGACTCCTGACATTTACGGAGGAGTTCGGCACGTTCGCTTTTCTCCCGCTGGTCTGGAAGTGGTTCTTCTGCTAAGCTAACACTTTGCGTCGAAGTGTGGATGTCAAAGGGTTCTCGCAGCCCTTCTCACACGGCATCTAAGGATTTTTTTGTTGCTCATGATGTGCACCTTGCCTGGAGACAAAAGCACACCCGCCTTGGTGTGGAAATCTCCAATTCCACCATGCCTTCTGTCTTTTGGCCCCGGGCTCCAAAAAGCCACGGCCTGAACAATATGGAGGCTCCGGCTTGATTCCATTATTCAGAAATCACACAGAGCACTTTTGACCTTGCGTTTCTTTTTTTTATTCTTCAACCACTCCTTTTTTGTACTCTGGCAAGCAGAGGCATGGTACCTGGTCCGTTGGGGCCTGGTTTGATTTAGCCTGGGCCCAGTGCCTCCAGAACCACCAGGAAAGCAGCACTTTTCCAGGGCACATCAGTCCCAGACCATGCAGGCATTTAGCACTACTGTTGCCTTTTTTGCTCATATAGCCCAAAACCTGCAAAATCAAAGTCTCAGAAATTTTAAGATCTTTTACCTGTGGAGGTAATGGAGCCCAGCACTGGCTGGGTGTTTTGAATTTGGGACAGTTTGGGTACAGAGCCCTCTCAGTGACAACTGGCTGAGACCGTTGAGGGGTACTGGCAAACCGAGGAGAAGGAATACGCTTGTTGCCTTTCATTTAGTAGATAGAACATATAGATACGGTCCTTCTGCTTCTTCTTTGTTTCTGCCTGACATCTCGGGGATGCGGATGTTCACCTGTCTCCTGTCTCCAGATAGGAGGCTGTTTACAGCTTTACATTTTGCCAGCTTGTATCCAGGACCTGGGCAGCCAGGAACTCGAGGGGGGAGGTTAGTCCCCTCCTCTGGCCCTGTGGGAGACTCATTAGGGATGCTGTACTTTGCGAGGTGGTGCTTCTCACCGGCTCTGAATGGCCGGATAACATGGTAGGACCCAGGCAGGCTGCACCTGATCAAAGTCCAACCTGCCTCTTAGTCATCCTTGTTTGCTGGGGGATTTTGGGGCCAGGGGGCGTTTTTAAGCTATTCACTTGCCGCTTTGACCCTAAAGTTACCCTTTTGTGTTTTCTGCTGACACACATTGAGTGGAGTTCCTCAGTGCAGACAAATCCTTTTGGATAGATACTGCACAAAGGCTGTTGCTGTAAACAACAGGGAAGTGCGAAAGCAGATTAACATCCTTCGCAAACTTTGAAGCTTCTGCAACGGTGGAGGAAATCCTGTGAACAACTTCGTAGAAGACCTGAAATTGAGGTAACCACTGTCGAGAGAAAATTCAGCATTCGTTTTGGATTAGAGAGACTTACGGGACAAAAAAAAAATCATCACCGAGCTGCTAGACATACCGAATATATAAAAATATAAAGTATGTTTTTAAAAAAAATCTATAGAAGTGACAGTTAAGCAGCAAATTCATAAATAATCATGGCAGATGGTGCTGGACTCATTTATGTAGCTGTCAGGAGATCAGCAGAGAGACGAGTTGAAATGGTTTTGAGGGCCTTGAATGGTGGGAGGGATTCAGCAGCTCTGAAGGACACAGGGAGCTCATTGAGATGAAAATTGGAAATTGAGGACCTTAGCGTTGTGGACTTTCAGTTTTGCAATTGGGACAACCAATCGGAGGTGGACATTGCTGGGAATGATCAGATCCATATACTAACACATACCCTGCAGTGGACCAGAGTTTCTATCCTTAATGTTTTCTGACAGAATGTCCCGTTTACAGAACCCATGTGGGAAATTTAAAAACCTCTTTCCATTTACAGCATGAGAGCGTGATGGCGAGGGGAGAAGAATACAGTCGGGGGCGAGTCCTCTTCTGGTCAGTGTGTGCCAACCTGTGTTGTTGTTGTACATGAGCACTGACACCAGAACTGCTCAGTCACAGTGCACTTTACCAAAGGAGTGAGACGGGATGGGTGCACAACCTGCCACACGACCCCTGGGTTTGGACGCTCGGCACGGCCTGCAGTAGTCGCACCCGAAACGCAGTTTTCGGCGTATTGTGAGGGCAGGGAGAAGTTTGAAAGAGCATCGTGGGTAATCACTAGGTAGAGGATGGGAGAGCACCATGGACCCTTGCTGTAGTAGGGTAGACTGCATGCTAAGTACAATAAAGTAGAGCAGACTGTGTCTTGCGTGCTCTCACACACACACACACACACACACACACACACACACACACACACACACACACTCTGTGGCTGCGGCAGCCCTCTCTCTTTCTCACGGGGGAAAAAGAGGTAACTACCGTGGAGCCCGAGAGCCCACTCATGACGGGGCGGCTTAGGGCTTTGTCTTTGTCCCCTAATTAAGCGAGGTGGGGTTCGGGTGTGTGGGGGGTTAGGGGTGGGGGGTGCGGAGTCGCTTACTGCCAAAGGTCTGTCTGCTCTGTTTGTGTGACGGTGCGCTAACAGTTAGCTGCTCAGCCACCTCCCACCAGCAGTCCCCGCTGCTCACAGCCACGTCGATCTGGCCGAGATCCCCCCCCCACCCCCCTCCTTTCCGCCTGCCCGCCCCGCCCCACCCCACCCCCGCTGCCTGCTGTTTCATTCACAAGTACAAAACACACCCGGTCAGACTTGGTCTTTCTTACCCCCTGTCTCTCTCCTCCCCCCCACCTCTTAACAACTTTGGAGGAGTTAATGGACTCTTCTGGCTGCGCTCCAGGCCCCGGTATCAGCCCATAAGGGTCCCTCCCCGGCCCGGGAGGAATGTGCAGCCCACCTCCATTGGTTACTTTCCCACAATGAGTGGGGAATATGCATGCATAATTAAATCCATATTCTCACTCTCCTCGGCTGTACAAAAGGGGGGCTTGGGCGCTTGCCACGGCTCGGCGACGGCTCCTGAAGAATGCGTCGTCTCCCTTGTCCTGTGATTTGCGACACACACAGGGAGCGAGTAGCGGCAAAGAAAATGCAAATGCCGGTTCAATCAGTCGATTAAGCAGCGATAAAAACAAACCATTTTTAAATACATTGTGTTATTCCGCTGTTCGGATTTATCGCCGACAAGCACACAATTGGCGAGTGAAAGATTATTTTAACGCCGCCCGTAAATTGCGTTTACTGCCGCACGGAGCAGACGGGTGCAGCCACGCGTTTCGAGCGCCGTTGCGGCTGGGATGTGACGAGGTGGGCCGTCGGAGCAGAGCCGTGTGGCGCGAGACCCCACTCGGGGGGGAATCCGGAAGTGCGGTCGCCGGGCCCATCGCGTGCGGGACGGCCAACGCTCCGGCGCTGACGAAAACACACCGTCGCGCGATCGATCTTATCGGGGACCTGAACGGATCAGGTGACGGACGAGCATGAGTGTGGATATCGGGGCGCGCTGACTGTTACTGTGCAAAAGTTTCACAATGCAGCCGACTTTGGAGCCCCGCGGACATCGGGGTGGGAATAATCTGATTAAAGTGGGACCACAAGCTTGGTGCTGATGACGATAAAAAACGAAATGATCGTGTGTGTTTTGGGGCACATGTGTGTGTTTGTCATGCTCTGCTGAGTTTCCTGGGAGCTGGGAATCGAGCAGTTCCACCCCGGTGTCTGTCCCCTTTGAATAGGACGTCTTCCCCCCCCTCCCCCCGCACGTTAAAACAGTGTCCTTTTCACCCCTGCGGTGGGTTCGGCGGGGGTGGCAGGGGAGGGGGGCACTTGTAAAGTAGACACTATTGTCTGAGGGAAAAAACAAAAAAAACAACAACAACAAAAAACCGTGCGCCTGTGTACATAAAGAGGAACGGCGGGCGGGGGCCATTAGTATGCGCCGCACTCGGCGCGGGGAAAGTCGCACACAGGGGCCCGTCTGTGAGCAGCGCGGAGCTGCGCGGCCGCCAGAGTCCCGCCGAAGAAAGGACGAGAGCCCTCTCCGCCCACCCCCCCCCCGCCCATCCGCCAACATTGTCTTAGTTGGGGCCGCTACAGCAGCACTTGATTCCTTGGTCTCAAACTGCGCGTCTCATTGAGCAGGCCGCTGCCGTCTCACAGAGCGTGCATTGTCCCGTCCGTCTGTCCACCCCACTGCCAGGAAACTTCTTTCTCTCCATCCCCTCCCGTCTCTCTCGCTTTCTTTGCAGGCAGCTGACTTTGGTGTCTCGGGGAGGCGGCCCGCGGCGTGCGATCGTGTCGTCATTGTCTGGGATTAGTGCCGTGGCGGTAGTGCGTTGGCAAAAGCTGATACGCGATACTCGAAGTGTGTGCGGGCTTTGGGGGGTGGGGGTGGGGGTTGCCGGGGCCAACTTTATCCTAATCAGATTTAAGCTCATAATAAATACCATCTTGTCCCCATTAGGCTTTAATAAAGGCCATTCGGAAAGTGAGTAATGAAATAATCGGCGGGTGCCTGAGAGCTTCAGTCGGACAGCGTTTGGAAGCGCCTTGGGAGGGTAGTTGCAGAGGGTGATGAATGAAGCTCAGGCTGCTCCAGATGGCAGCTGGGGTTCCCATCACCCCATTGCCACAACCGGCCCCCCCCCAGGATGCAGGTGGACTCAGCATGTAAGGATCACACCTGGACACAGCCTGGCACTTCGGGTCCCCCAACCGCGCCAACGGTCTTGACCAGTCGGGTGTCGGAGGCCCGGCCTTCCAGCGTTACCCAACGGCAGGTCTTCATGCTCCGCGTGTCGAGCGTGCTGTGACACGCGTTTGCTGTGCCGACTGAGATTTCGATGTGGCAAATCGGGAAGACTAAACCGCGTGCGCCCCATCGTGCAGCTGTCTACCTGCTCTGCTGGTGCTGGCCCAACAAATCACTGCAGATGCCACTTTTCATGTTCTTCTGCTCTGTTCGCTGCTCACAGATTTCCTGGGGGTTTCTGAGCCTTCTCTAAAAACTGGGGTTCTCCATCTGTGCAGTTCCTGCTATTCATGGCAGTGCGGTAAACTGTGGTGTGCTGTCAGCTGTAGGTGGACCCGAGTTGTAAATCAGAGCGCATATATGTCAGATGTTTGCCTGCGGATGGATGCTGGGGAACCTCGCAGGTCTGGGGACGGCCCCTCTGGCACGCAGAAGCCAGAGCCGATGTGTCGCCGGCGACCCCCAATGACGTGCGATGACGCGAAGATGGCTGAGAGTCAAGTCTCTGTCGCCGCGGAGAGGCTTCCCCCGTCGGACGGAGTTGTAGGCTGGCAGCCGCGTACGAGACCAGTGCTAGCGGCTCCCAGGTTGCTTGGCGCCGCTCGCTGGCAAGCTGTCGCACCGAGCGTCCGAGTTGCACGCCGGCGCGATAAGATCCTCAGGCTTTTTCCTTTCCGATCCCCCCATCTTGTTTGGGTTATAGCGATCCTGATAAAGCCCACTGTGTTTTGTCAACAAAGAGGGAGACGGCGATACATGTGGGTGAGTCAGATTGTTAGTTTGGGACTCCACGAAGTGAAGTCATTTTGGCTCGACCGGCATCGATCACAGCCAGGAGAGCGGAGGACGTTTTGCGCCTCCTCAGTCCCCACCCCCAACCAGGCAGCCCCCTACGTACAGACAGACCAACAGCTCACGCCGTGCTTGGACCCCCCCCACCCCCCCCCACCACAAATATGGCCAGAGCAGAGGAGTGTATGGACAGCGGTGCCAAGTCAAACATTTACACGAACACAGCTGTATTGTTAAAACATTGCGGCGTGAGGGCCTTGTAATTAGGAGATATTTCTGTAGCTCGCTCCGCCACGGAGCCGCGTCGCAGCAGCGCGGCGCGCCTTGGCTCGGACCCCGCGCAGCTTTGGCACAGCCGCCCGCACATGTGCGCGGCGCAGGCTGTTTCTAAAATGGCTGCCAAGCGGCTCCTCCTGAAATGTCGACAGCGCGTGTCTGTAGTTTAGGGGTGCACGCGCGCGCGCGTGGGTCTCCGGCTCCAAGGGTGCATCAGCCGGTGTGTGTTTGTAGATGTTCGGTTTGTACATTTTTTTCTTTCTGTGTTGGTAGACGTGTTGTGTGTTTGTGTGTGTGTGTGTGTGTGTGTGTGTGTGTGTGTGTGTGTGTGTTCCTGTTTGAGTCTGGAGGAAGATGGCTGAGTGGTGGGGTTTGGGAAGGTGTGCAGAGTTACACACACACACACACACACACACACACAGGCCACGCTTTACTGTCCACAGTGCAGGAATGTGTACCCAGCTGCGATCCAGTTGCGGTCCTTACGCCCAGGGTATGAGTGTAGTGTTGAAAGGGAGAGCGATTGCCGCTTTACGTCGGGCTGGCAGCCCTGAAACTGTACGCCGGTGCGGCTTTCCTGCTGGCTGGGGCCCTGCCCAGGGGGTAGCCGTGTGTGGGGACGACTCTCGGGCCTCCCCAGATGCGGTCTGCAGCAGCAGGGCAGACTATTTATTTACACATGTTGGTTTATTTACTTGTCGCCTCCCAAGTGGCGAGGGGCTGGGGTTTGATTGGACCGTTCCAGTTTGGCCATGTTCCTCGCCGCTGCTTGCTGAGGGCCTTTGATGAGGGCCACGGGGCCTCCTGTGTTCCTCGATAAGGGACAGGTGCCCAGGGGTCTGGCTCACTGATTCTCCGCAAGCTTGAGGCCCAGCTGCTAGCATGAGCGGGACGGAGCTTTCGAGCTGGGCTGCTAATAACGTTCCGGATTCTTCCGTGTGCTTCTTGCTATCTTCCACTGGCCACTGTTTGACCCAAGGCCATCAGCTGAGTGTCCTGTCTGAAGATGGAGCACGGGGCTGGATGTTGCCGAATGCCCGCCGGCATTCATCCTTCACTTTGCGGGCTGGGGGAGGGAGTGGCTCCGTGGCGACGTCGGCGCTGCCACGGCAGGGTCGGGGGGGTGGAGCTACCATTGTCGTTTGCCTGTGAACCAAGGGGCTTAGATGGAATGCTGATAAGTCTGCCCGCCACCCCCCCCATGCCCCTGTCTGCCAGCCTCGTCTCGTCCGGGCTGCTCGCCAGCTGCCAGGAGATGCAGGCTGACCCACAACCCCCCATGGACCCCCCCCCCCCCCCCCCCCCCCCCCCCCCCCCCCCCCCCCCCCCCCCCCCCCCCCCCCCCCNCCCCCCCCGGGCCCCCCCCCCCCCCCCATTGATGCCAGAGAGACAGCGGGCAGCGGCACCTACCGCCCAGAGCACTGTACCTTCTGGGCACGACTCCTGTTTGTGGCAAAGCGGGAGCAGAAAAGGGTTGTTCTGGTGGTTGATGATAACTGGGAACAGGTCATGATACTAAAAGTGGCCATTGCTGCTTCGGAGAACATTCATGAATGAATGAAAGACTGTGAGCTCGTAGAGGACAAGCTCTCATTCTGCAGCAATAGGTGCGTGGCTGGCCGGGCCGCCTGCGACAGAAACAGGCATCGGTGGGTCCGGCACGGCTTCAGGGGGACGAGAGCCAACCTGTGCGCCCTGTGAACGGCTGTTTTCTCCTTTCTTCACGCGCAGCGGAGCTTCTGGGAACACGGCGCAGATCTGGACTTGCTGTGCTCATCCAGCACTTCTGGTTTTGTGTGTTTTTTTTCTTTTCTCTGCTGATCTGACACTTGAGTGAAGCGCTGAGCCGCCGGAGACAGCGGCCGCAGTTGGATTTGTGGGAGAAAAGGGAGCCGTGTTTATCATTCTTTTATCATTCAAGATGTGACTTTAAGCAGAAGGACATCTCAGAGGTATCCCTCTCCATAAGACACACACACACACACACACACACACACACACACAAGGATGGCTACCTTTGTTCAGTAATAAGGGTCGTCAGCTTGGTGCTTGTAAAGAGACAGACAAACAAATGAACCTTTATTGGGGGTGTTGCCTTTCAGGTAAGGAACCTGGGTCAAATCCCGCCTCCTGCTGTAGGACCCTTGACTCAGTAAAAGTTGTACTTTATATTGAGCTGTATAAATAGCTTTGTGTAGAAACCTCACATTATAAGCTGTCTTGGAGAAAAGGGACAGATTAATGGTTAATATTAATTATGGTTTATATGTATTTTTCCAGATTGACCCATAAAAAAAAGAGAGAAATGAAAGATTTTTGTTAAATAGAGATTTTTTTGTCGCTGGCTCCTTGGTCAACGCCCGTAGCGGCTCCTACAGGGCTGACACTCACTCGGTCCCTTTCCCACCTGCCTGTCTGGTTGAGCGTCTTCAGAGACGGCTGTGGTTCTGCATGGATTTAGGGCTGGTGACATGGACCAAGGTGGCAGCAAGTAGAAAACACACCAACAATAACCATCTCTTTTTACCTTTATTTTTATTGGTTCCTTCACCTTTTGAGCAGTTTTCCTTATACAGTTGAATAATTTTATGCTTTGGGTCACTCCCGTGTCTTCCTGCCCTCCCTCGCCGTGCCTGGCCTGCGTGCTCCTCAGATAGGCACTGTGGAGAGCTGGTTTACCACGTAGGGGTGACTTTCTCCTTAACGTTCGGTTCTCAGTCCCCCCCATTGCGTTTCTGCCCCTCCACCTCTTCACCTGCCAGGAGGCTGTTTGATGAAGTTCATCCCTGGTGAGGATCTGTTTCAGTTCCCTTCCCGGACACTCCCAGCTTTGCATGTTTTCCCTTCTCGCTGCCTGGAGTGGAGTAGATGATGCGGACGCCCTGGTCACAGATGACCAGAACAGTCCTGGATGATGGGATGAGCTTCCCAGACACACAGCAAGATAACACAAGTGAAAAGTTCTGCACTGGGTTACACTTGCGTGACATAGGTTTAAGTGCCCGAGTGGAGAAAGACTGACCGTTAAAACATCAAATTCCTCAGAATAGCTAAAATTAAAATTACTTTCAAACACATTCCAGATTTTTCTTCCACAGCAACATTTTGAGTAGTCGCTAGTGTCCAAGGTGACTCGCAGCGTTAGATGACCAACAATCATCTCGAAATAAGTAAAACTGAGACGGAGGGTCGTGTCATGCGTGCATGTGGTGCGGTGGATGTGAACGGAACGGTTCGGGGTGGACTCAGTGCCCCCCACAGCCCATTCTGGTGCTTTCTGTCATCTCATCCCTCTCCTGTTTCTCTGCCCCCTGCAGAATCGCAGCAGTCAGGAAGCCCCAGTAACAACGAGCCTGGCAAGAACCCTCCAGGTGAGCCAAGACGATCCGCACCCTCTCTCTCTCTCTCTCTCACACACACACACACACACACACACACACACACACACACACACACACACACACACACACACACGTCCACACGCCTAGTGAAACCTGAGTAGCAGAATGGCTCCTTAGCAGTGGCCAGGACGGCCTCCTCCTCCTGTAGAGCTCTGCTCGTCTTTGTGCTCCACTTGTCACCAGATACACCTGGCAGATGGAGCTTCCCCTTTGGAGCCTCGGCTCTTCTGTGAGCCGTGTACAACAGGGGCCCAAATGTATTGGCAAATTACTCGTCGCCCTTGCACAGATAACAGATGTCTTTTGAACATGGAAATTCCCACTCAGCTGAGCGTCCAATGGCGCCGCGACGCCACTTTGCCTGGGCAGCCAATCTGAGTGCAGGCCGCGGGACGTAAACCATCTGGTCGCCTGTGATCGAGCGCCGTCCGTGTCTTTGAAGTCGCCCCATTTGAGACATCCTTTTTTGGGTGGCGCGGACGACTCGCCGCTCAGACCGTGTCTTTTCTTTAAAAAAGAGCCCCCCCCGCCTCAGTCGCTTGGCCCCCGTCCAGAGTCGTTCTGTCATGGCTGACGTTAATGCTGGCAGTCATATCCCCACCTGCAGCGCTTCCAGTGGGGGCTTCCTACGGGGACCGTGAGAGCATGTAGAGACATACTCCTGCTGTGGGACCAGTTACATGTTGGGCTCCCTGGAGGGCAACCTATGGAAGACAAAGTCGAGCTTCTTCCCAAGCAGTGTCTCCTGGAGAAGTGTCCAGTGGGCATGGAGAACCGGTCCTCTTATCCTCGCTGAAATCAAGAGTCAGCGGTCTTCAGTGTGAATCGGCAGGCTGCTTTATCTTGGAGCAGAATTTGCTTATTTTGGGATCTAGATCTTGATGAGATTAGCAGAGTTGAGGGGCTTGGGTTCCAGCACCTGTTAAACAACCAGCATTTTGGTCATCATCTCAGGGAGGAAAGGGACTTAAGGTGGACTCAGCCTGAGGCGTTGCTTCGCACCTCATGTAAGTCGCTGAACGCGAACCTGGATCACTCATCCGTTTATGTCATAAGGACAAAGGCATCTTGGGTTTAGGGATCACCAGTCTGCGATGGTCCATCTTCCCACAGTGCAGAGCAGTTGTTGCTGGAAAAAGTACAACTTGTTTGCCAGTCGGCCCACGTGAGCAACACTCAGTAGTGTCTGAATGCACAGAACGCCGAGAGGCGGTATCTGCTCAGTAGGGGCCAGGAAACCCCTCTCGACCCTGCGGCTTCTGTAGCTTAGAGCTTACAGGCGCATCACAAGGACTCGGTGTATCTGGGCTTGAATCCTCCTCCTGCTGAGGTGCCACGAATCAAGGAACTTATCTGAACCAGCACAGTGAAAATTGCCCGGCTGTTTAAATCAGTGTAAGTTGCTGGGTGTGCAAAACGTACATTTCAAGTCGATAGAAAAGTGTCAGATAGGAGTGTGTGAGGAGGTGACGGGGATGGGAAGGATCCCTCTGCCCTCAGGACACAAAGGGTCCTCTCTCTGCCAGCGGTCCCTCATTATGACCGCGTTTGTCCCCGAAATCTGAGCAAAGGTGTTGCTGTTGTTTAGTCCTGTGTCGGCCGACCGGGTGCTCAAACCTTCACCGAGGCGTCCTGCTGTGCACTGTTCTGCACTGTCTGTGTGTTGATCACGCATGGTTTTGCTTTCTGACCCTTTTCTTCAAACTGACAATGTGTTTCGCACAGCAAGATGTTATTCTTTCTCAGCGGTACTACAGCAAGAGGCCAGATTGGAACCCGGGTTCTAACTACTAAGCCACCTGAGGAACACACACCCCGCGCTCATCGCTGCACCTCACGTGACAATGAAGTAGTTTCTGTCACCTGAGTCGAAAAACAGAAGCTTGTAGAAAGTGTCTCGCAGGGCTTTTTGTGAGAGTGATCGCAGTGTTACCAGCAAGCGGAAGGTAAAAGTGTGTGTCAGCATCTGCCTGAGGACGTCTCTCCTGTTCCCTTTCCGCAGGCTACCTGGAGGACAGTTTCATCAAGTCAGGGGTCTTCAGTGTGTCTGAGCTCGTGCGGGTCTCCAGAAGTAAGTGCATCTTGCTCACCGCAGGAAGGGGGCCAATCTTACTTGGACTCCCTGTTGAGGCTGCTCCCTACCCTGTACCCTGTGTGTGTGTGTGTGTGTGTGTGTGTGTGTGTGTGTGTGTGTGTGTGAGTGTGTGTGTTGTATGAGATGCATCACGATTGTCAGCAAACACTTCACGGGGGTCCCCAGGAAAGCTGTACAGCCCACGTCTCTCCAGTAAGCTTGAGGGAAAAGTTGCATGTTTGGCCACGGTGATGTGTCCCAGGGTGTGACCCTCTCCACCCTGCGTGATGTTCACTTGTACATTCACACCTTCTGGTGTGTTCTTGGACATCTAAACCTTCGAAGCTGGAGTCTTAGTGATGGAGCTCACACTCCTTTACCCGAACACCTACATCATCGCGGCAATATTGCGTGACAATAGCGCCACAGTGGGATGGAGCGGAGAACCCCACTGGACCTGGTGTCTCCCACTGTGATACACCCGAACCCCCCTGTTCTGTTGCTGCCCCCACACGCAGCTGGTGGAAATGCCCCAGGGAGGCGGGGGTGCTAATGGCACAGGAATGCGGCGGTGGTGCCAGGCCCAGCGGCTGGTAAACCTCAGCCCACAGCCGACAGCTCCACCACTCAAGCTTTCATCGGCTTCAAACCGCCACCCCCCAGGCCCCATCTGCCCCCCCCCCCCCAAGTGAAACAGTATCCTGCACCGCGACAGAAGTGAAACAGGGACTTCTTGGACTACGGACGGGGGGTCTGCAGGGACACCCCCTGGGGTCAGCTGGATATTAACAGGACACATGACACAGAAGGACTCTGACCTGCTTCATCATATCAGCTGCAGCCATGAGGCTGGGTGAGGCAGCAGGTGGCGTAGTGTTTCAGGTCTCTGCCTTTGCACTCAACAGGACATGGGTTCAGATCCCGCCCTGGATCAAAGAGATTCCGCCAAGCTGGTGCTCGAGTCAGTCGATAGCCTCGCATTAAGTCCCTTCAGAGAGAAGCATCTGCTAAATATGCAAATGTTAACTCTTCCTGAACAGCGTTTGCCTTCATTACCCTCCGATGCGGCACCTGATACGAGTGCCTCCGGCGCCCCTTTTTATTGGCGTTAAAGTTAAATCGGCGCTAACAAAGACTTTATTGGTCTCCAAATGTATATAATTTGTAATATGATGCGTAATAAAGGCTGCAGTCATTATGCAAAGCTGCATATCACTCTATCTCTCGTTGGCTAAACACACACACGCGCACGCAAACGCGCCTCTCCCAGCTGTGGCAGGGCTGGCTGATGGTGCTTTGGCGAAACCGAATCCCGGCTTTCCATCTCTGCGCCGGTGTGTTGGCGCGCCGCTGTCGCTGGAGCGCGGTGAGCCGGATGCTCTGCGGTGAGTCTTTAGGACGTGTATTCGGTTAGCAGGAATAATTACGACTTAGAACGTATCGTTTAAAACACCTTGTGAAGAAACAGCCGTGAAGCAGACCAGCTGTAAAAGTGAAAACAGAAGTGTTTTGTGACCTTATTTTAATCTGGTTCTCATATGGGAAATTACACAGCTGATATGTGTTTGTTTATAGTCATAAGAAAATAAACTATAGTTTTATTATATATTCAGCTTTTCTCCAAAGCCTCTTACACCGTGAGGCTTGTACGCTGAGATACTTACGCTGATTTACCTATTGGTACGACAGGGTCATTTTTACCGTGCCTCCTGATCCTTTTGTCAGCCTCAGAGGCCTGCTGTCTCCGTGAGGGCCGGCTGGGCTCTGACCAAACACCCACGCTGCACGTACACAGTGTGGCCTGTGGTTTTGGGTTCTGCAGCCTCTCTTGTCTTTATTCTCGAGATGTTTGCCTTTCATCGTGTTTTGATCAGGATGTTCCGTTTAGTTTATTTGGTGCCAGTTTATGAATTTTTCGTCTCTGTTTTGGTAGCCGGCGTCTGCAACAGAGAGATGTGAGTGAGGTATTTCTCAGTCGCTGTGCATCGTACCAACCCTGCTCCCCTTTGTCGACCCCCCGCAGCGCCTATCACCCAGGGAGCCAGCGTGAACTTCTCCATCACGGACATGCCCAGTCAGCCATATTACCACGAACTGAATTCGAGCACTGGGATCCGGTCGCTGTCGTCGCCCCCTGGCAGGTGAGTGGCGCCTGCCCTCGGTCACCATTCCCCTGGGTGGTGGAGGATTTAACTGGTCTGCGTCTTGCCAGGTTAAGCGACACTCACCTTGCATCCATTCACATCTGAATGTGGCATTTGTGTCAAAGTTTTATTTCTTAGTTTGACACTTTTCACCAAGTCATCTCTTGTTACGTTTATACACCTAGTTGTTAAGTTTATACGCATAACTACTGGACGTCAGTTGACCGATCTTTGCCATTCACAAACGTTCTTTTGCCCTCTGGTCATCTGCACTTGCATCGCTGCGCCTCACAATCCCACCCGTTTCTTTTCCTCGCACAGCAAACGGCCCAAGACCATCGCCATCGAGGACAGCATGGAAACTAGCCCCTCTGGGGACTTCTACTCGTCCCCCAGCTCCCCAGCCAGCGGCAGCCGGAACTGGCATGAGCGAGACCAAGGTGAGACGAGGGGAGGTATGAGAACAAGGGGACCGTTGTGTGTGTGTGTATCGAAGGAGCAGTTGTGTGGGGTCTGCTGCGTGTGGTGAGGTAACGTACACAGTGTGTGTGGCCTGGGGATCTTTGTTGTGCCTTGAAGAAGAGAAAAAGCCCGTTTCATACACACAACAATAAACCCCACATCGACTTCCCTGCTTCTCGCTGCAGTGGTCTTCAAAGCTGCTGGATGTCACAGGTTCTCCCCTCGTTCATTTGGCTGCGACTGAGAGGATTTTGTAGATCCACGGTCACAGCGGACAAGCAGAGGTGTGATTCTACATGCTGAGATGTTCGGCAGATCGTGCCGTCCATGTCAGACACCTGGAGAAGGTGCTCAGCAATGTGGCAGAACAGGTTCCTTGCCCTTTGGCCCGATTGCTACCTGGATGAGTGACGCAAATTCTTTAGAGTGTAGCTGCGCTGGGTGTGAAAACACACCTGTGTGGGATGTGTGACACTCCAGCGCCTTCAACCCACAGCTCCACTTGGCACGGCTTCGTGAACTTATCTAAATAACCTGGAATGCGATCCTGAAACTGTTTTCCTACATGTCATCTTGTCCATGAGGCATGGCTCCTTTTCAGCACTCGCCAATCTACTGGTATTGACAAGCCACACTTTTTCAGACGTTTATTTGACACGGTTTTGACGTGAAAAAGCGCAGCCTGAGCATCGCAGACAAGCTGTCTTCTGTGTATAAATGAGGGCCGCGCCTACAAAACGGGGCTTTATTTATGAGCGGGTTGTAAATCTTGGTGCAGATGCTATTCTGGTTCTTTGGTGGGTTTTGCCCCAGCTGCAGAAGCGCATCCACCGCGTGCATGTGTGTCCTCCGTTAATACAGGAGTAGCACTTGCGGCAGTAGGAACGACTCCAGACGAACCCACTGCTCGAACCCCGGTCCACGTCGGGGTATCTGCACGTATAGCAGGCCTTCCTGTCAGTCACATGGGACCGCAGAAGGAGTGGCGGTTGCGTGGGGGCTGGGGCTGGCCTGGGGGTGGGGGTGGGGGCGGGAGAACAGGTGCGCGAGACGGGCAGGTGCAGCAGTGGCTGTTTGAACTTGTCCTGGATGAGCAGGCTGCACCCCGAGTCGTCTGACAAACAGGTGGCCAGCCAGTTGGTGGGTCACGTGACACAGATCCCGAGAGCGTCGGCCGTGACAGCCGGCAGCCGCTGGTGGTGGCGGCAGTGGTGGTGGGGGGGGGGGGTCCTTTGGTGGGGAAGAGGTAGTGCTGCAAAGTCGTGTTCCAACTCTACGGCTTGTTTTATCTGTCTTCTGCGGGTTCCTGGCACAGAGGTGAAAGGTCGCGTTGGATGGAGCGAGCTCTGTTGACTGTATGCTCGGCAGGAGGATCGCAGCAGCCTGACAGCTTTCCCATGACGCCCCTCCTCCCCCCTTTTCAGCGAACAGTCATTGTTTGTTTTATTTTTTTCCACATCATTATTTTCCTTTTGCATCGAGGGCTGGACTTGCCGGTGAAACCGCTGAAGTAATGCACGTCCAGCCATGAGAAAGTCCCTGTTTTGTAAGACAACAGAAGAGAGAAAATGGAAAAATATTGAAGCCATATGAGGCGAGAGGAAGCTGTCTGGTGGGCCAGCTGTTGGTCTTTATGCGTGGTGGACGGCGAGGGGTCGCGCTGCCACAGAAAAGCCGCCCGCTGCTTCTTCAGCGCAGGCAGTGACAACGTCGGATTAAATTACTTGTCGTTTCATGCTGCCCCCCCCCCCGCCCCTTGCTTCAGCAGCGGACATGGCGGTCCCACTTTCTCCCTTTTTTGGCGAGGCCCCCGGGAAAGGGTGCGATAACAAACAGCTGTTTTGCAAGATCTTTTTCTCTGCTTTTCAGAAACGTGTCGTCTGTGACTCCGCGGTGTTTTGAATGGGGTCCAATTAAACTACCACGGACCTGAGTGAATATTAGACTTTTATGGAAGTATTTATGCTTGATTCTTAAAAAAAAGACAAACCAGCGCTTTCCTCCAAAAGGTTTTTCGCTGATATTCTTATCTAACGCCTTTCTCTACGGAGTTAGATAATACCTGCAACATTAGGTTTGTACTTTAACCAACTTACCACGATTTACCTGTTTTTCAGTCAGTGTTTCCTTGTGTATTAGATGTTCTGGGCCAGAGATACACGCGTTCTGTCCCAAACCCCAAAATATTCTGTCCCTCAGGGGCATTAATCTGGCTATTTTCTGACTGAGGTCTAGAAGAATCTATGGACCTCTGCATTCCACTGGAAACAATGAGCATCTGGGGTGCAAGTAGGATTCAAATGGGTGACTCCACTTCAGATACTGGATGGAGATAATAGATGAAGACAGATATTCCTGATCACACCGACAATCTCAGTCTATCGTGACCATCGATTAATGTAAATCAAGATGTAACTGAAATACCAGGTACAGCACAGTTATTATTATTATTATTATTATTATTATTATTATATGATTGAAGCAAATTACAACACTGCGTAACTTAACAAGGATTTGTATTCCGTTTATACAGCAGGATAGTTTTTACTGTTTCCATCAGGTCAAGAACCTTGACGGTTTGCAGCCGAGGCCTTTGTGTGAAGTAAGTGACTGGAGAAAGGAGTCGGCGATCGCCACGATAACCTCGAGGTCCCAGCGTTCATCTCACTGATGAGCGGAAAATTCTTGGACATTTCATCTTTCACGCAACGTTTTTCGCCGCAAGACAGAATTTTATTTGATGTAGTTTCCAGCTCCGACAGACTATAGAGAAGATGTTTTGGATCATGTTTGCGTTCCATTCTTTCTCATGGGTGGAAACTATTTACATTCGCTCTGTCAGGGTGAGTCTTGTGTGAGTTTTGTGCAGAACGACCCAGGATCATCTCGAGATGCCTCGGTAAGAAGCGTCTTCTGTGATGACCGTAATTACGGGCCAGGAGAGTCAACATCTGAGAGCGTTTACCCACACAGAGCTCAGTGACAGAGCAGACGTGTGCTTCCTGCCGTTGGACCGTTGCCCTTCACGAACCATCAGCTTAACTGTCACTTTTCCTTTCTTTATTCCATGGATGTTTTTGCTCTTGCTCAGATTTAACTCTGAGTTTCTCCAGAATGGATTTTTTAAAAAGAGAACCCTACTGAACCAGGTAAGACCAACTGAAAACATTTGTGATAAAAGCCTGGAGTCGACTGTCTTCCCCAGCTTGCGGGAGGAGAGTGGAGTCCCCAAAGGACGCCCAACACAAACCGGGGAAAACGCAGGAAAACGCAAACTCAAAACAGAGCAAGCTGCTGTCGGATTCGAACCCGCGCTGTGACAGCCGTGAACCATGACCGCTTCTGCAGCTTTTTATCGCCTTGTAGAGAATCCCGGGGCAGACTTTGTCCTTCTTTTTGATGACATTGGCCCAGATGTCCAGGATTGAGTTTCGTCGGTCCATCTCTAGCTGTGCTATTGTTTCTATAATCTTCCAAAATCACAGACCCGAATGCGGCCGCTGCAGCCTGAGTTTGCCGGGCGCCTGACCTGGCAAAGGTGTCGGGATGTAAATCTCATTTAAACTCGGTAATCGCAGCTTTTAGTGTCACATAATTGCACAAAACATAACGTCACTGCTCTTTCGGCACCTAGTGTTCTTTCTGGAAGCGAGTTGTTGAAACTCTTGCTTTTACTGGACAAATTCTCTTTGCTGGGATGCCCATCTTAGACTCACAAAGGCCATGAAACGGGCAGGAAATGCTGTGCGTTTGTGTTCTCCAGCAGACATGTCGTCTCCCACCATGAAGAAACCAGAGAAGCCATTGTTCAGCCCGACCTCCCCACAGGAGTCCTCGCCGAGACTGAGCACTTTCTCCCAGCACCACCACCCAGGGCTCACGGGGGTGGGACACAGTGGTAAGTATCTCCGCTTGGGCCTCATGGGCGTAAGACTTAGCGGTAAGTACCCCCACCCCAATCTCACAGGGCTATGACATGGTGGTATATGCCAACTCCTGCGTCTCAGAGGGGTGGGACTACGGTGAGTGCCGTCACCCGGGGTTCAAAGGGGTGGTACTCAGTGGAAAAGACTGAAACCAAGGCCTCGCGTGAGTGAAGAGGAAGCAGACATGACATTCAGTGCTGGTACACCCCTGGTGTCCACATTCCCTGCCTTAGGTGTGGTAGAGATAAGCAGTGTAGTTTGCTTCAGCCTCCTCACCATCCACACAGCTCTCCTGCTCTTCAGGTTGGCTTCACACACACAGCGAAAGAAAACATCACGCTTTCTATCAGGCGGCAAGATTTGCCTAGAAAGCAGCGCATCTCCTCACCTCACCTGAGTGATTACGGAATTGCGGTGACGTCATTTGTGCTGTTTGTGGTTTTATGTGACGGTGCACTGAACCGGGTCTTTGTTTTCTGCTTGTCCCCGCAGTGATTTCAACCAGGAGTCCACCTCCCCACTCACCACTGCAGTTCTCTGCATCAGCAATCCTCCCTCCAGCACCGTCAACTTACTTCTCCCACTCCGCCATCCGCTACCCTCCACACCTCAACCCTCCGGATGCCCTGAAGAACTACGTACCCCCGTACGACCCGTCCAGTCCACAGAGCAGCCAGGTGAGCCCACGTTTGCCAGCAGTGCTGTAGGAGTCCACACACGTTCAGACGTCCTGCTCTCACACCTGCGTTGTCTGTCATCCCTTCTCAAGGCTCCTTCATCTCATCCTGCTCGCACACGCAATATTACACACCACGTTACCTGATAATACCCTCACACACAACACGCCCTTACCTTCTTAGCCTGTTTTCTCTTCTTTTTCCTCATTTTGTTTTTTCCATGCCTGCCAAACCAGCTTCTGTAATAGTTTGCACACCGCAATCCTTGAATGATAGAAGAAGGTATGAACATAAGGTTCATTTGCAGAGTCTGCGTTGCCTTCATCCAAGTAAGCAAGTGTGGACTTGTTCGTCGTACCACTGACTCGCCTGCTTACAGAGCTGCAGGGTCGACACAAGGTATTTGTACGCTTACTGGGGACAGAAGTTATCACAACTGAAAGAAATATAATAAATAATTGCCTGCCTAAGCAAATCTTCTGGAGCCAATGAGCAGGCCTTGCGGTTCAGCCGAGGTGTCATGATGTGAATGTGAATGTAAATTAAGCGCCTTTGTGGCCTAATGCCACGTTCCTCAATGAGTCCTGACGTGCTCTCGCTGGTTGGGATGAACAGAGCAGCGCCTGGGGCTCTAGGCCCTTTACAGTCCAAGTTGAAAAAAAAACACATGAAAAACACATCTTAAAGGCATCCTGACAGTTAAACGGTAGGTGAGGTGCTCTCTCTCTCTCGCAGGTCAAGCACTAATACAAGTCAAGGTCCAAATTCACACGGAAGTTTGCACCCTGGATGCTCAGCTTCACCTGCGTCAGCGCCCGTGCAGGTCTTTTATTCCAAATGCCACCCAACTGGATTAACTTAATGGGTCGTGGAAACGGTAGCAGTATTTTGTCCGTTTGGCTTCGGCAGCTCGGAGTTCGGCTGTTTGCTGCTTGTGCCCCTGGTATTTGGCCCTGAAGTGATGGGCAGATCGGCGATCGGCTTCTCGGCGATCGGCTGTCGGGCAATTGGGAGCCCGCCTGCGCCGTCTTGCTGGCTCGTCGTCGGCCGGCTTGACCTGCGTTGCTGTGATTTACTTTATGTTCCTGGCATGACGGTGCCCAGTTCTGCCTCGCTGCAAAACGGGAGACTCGGCGGTGCCTGAAGTTCCTTCACAGGAGGCAGTTTGGCATTTGGAGCAACAGTCGGCGCAGCGTCGGCCGCACAGCGGTTGGACGGGCAGCGCTGGGGCTGTTTCTTAATTCCAGCCGAGCGCCGAATAAACGGCTGAGTTCAGCCAAAATGTCACCACACGGGGGGAGCTGTGTGGCCCTGTCATTGCTGATGCTAAAGAAACAAGCTATAATCTGAGGACAGCGTTATGTTTCTCTTCTTATCCATTATGCACAAGCGAGTAGCACAGATACGTTTCAGACAACGAAGATCAAAGCAAAAGTATTACACAGTGTAGTATTTGTGCCTCCTCGGGGCAGCCTCCGAACCAGTGTGATCGAAGCCAACGGAAACCAAAATTAAATGTATGCACACTGTATGAAACTATTTATTTTTCCCAAGCATCGGGATGAATAAACATCCAGTTACTCGCAAACTCAAACAGGGGAATTTGTTCTCCAACAGGTTACTGTTAATCAGCTCTATGTGTTTAGATCCATCCATTACCGTGTAATTGTCCCCGATGCAGCTAACAAAGCGAAACCATTAGTGGTTTTTTCCGTCGTCGCGTCCGCTTGCGTGTTCGTTCACGTTTTTGCTGAAAAGCGATCCGTAATGCGCAGCGATTACTTTCCCATCGCGGCCTAACTGTGTTTATTGTGAGCGAAACCCCCAGTATGCCGCAAGTGTAAATTGTGAGGCATGGAGATCGTCAATATCCAGGACACAATAAACATACTAACTAAGCAAGAAATTGCGAATTAACGGCACATATGCGAGCAATCTGAGCAGCGTGCGGCCGATCCCGAAAAGGCATCCCACCAGTAGGCTTTCACTGGAAATTAGAGTCCACAGGAAACCATAAATCATTTGAGATTTATTTTGCGTCCCCCCCACCCGTCCTAATTGGAAGTGCGCTGGGTCTTTAATCAGACCTGCGGCAGAGAGAGTGGCAGGTGATGTTTTGTGGTTTTTTCCCCTTCCGTACGACTGACGCTGAAGACGAGGCCCCTGCTTGTGTGTGGAAGTCCAGTGGCCTCCGTCGTCCACCACTTTGTCCTGGACGGTGGCATTCCGGGGCCAAACGCAGCGTGCGGTCGCCCCCGATTAGTGCTTTACGGCATCATAAAGATGCGGGGTTTCTCAGAGAATTTTCCTAAGATGACATTAAGCTGTTTTCGTGACGGTAGGTCAGCAGTTCTGGTCCTCAGAGTAAATCTTTTCAGATTTTTTTAATAGCCCCTGTAACATGAGAAAGTGGGAAGAGAAAGTTTAGTGTTTGATTGATTTTGTGTTGTAAAAACGTTGAAGACATCTGTTTTTGGACGGAAAAAACCAAACCGTGTCATCAGTGTCTTGGCAAGAGGGCCACAGTGATATAAATGTGAAATGGAACCTGAGGAAAGTCCATAGCCGAAGTCCTTTAACCTGTGAGATGAATCTGACGTATTGCGCCACTTCCTACCACTTACACTCTGAACGAGTTTCACGTATGACAAGAATAACATACGACGTATTTAATATATTTTTCCAAAGCCCTGCATAATCCTGAAAAATTCTTCCTCTGAAAAGGCATTAATGGCAAATTTGTCATAGTATTCAGAAATAATGTTATTCGTATAGCGGGAGGGGGGAAAAAACAGGTAAAGATCAAACATTTTTCATAACTTAAAAACTCGCTATATCTGTCGGACTGTTCTAACTCTCCATGTTATTATACTTATTCATTTTTTCAACACTCCAAAGAGACTTCGACTGCGACGTTTGCGTCCTGAACTAGTCACCCGTTTATACACCGGGGCTTTTTTACTCTGCCAGTTCGGTGCGACCACCTCGATAAAGGGTTTAACTGTAGGAGCAGGCATTCGAACCCAGGTCCTTCTGATTGCGGGGTGACTTCTGTAACTGCCGCAAATCGCCGGCACACGAGTGTTTCTGCTCACAGTTGGGTTGGCTCCTGCGTCGCCGTCCTCTGCGCACTGACACGGCGAGAGCAGGACGCCTACAACGGGGGGGAGCGACGAAGCTAAAAGCCGTGATCCGGACCAGGGGGCTCGTCCCGCGCGGCCGCGCTGGCCGAAACCGAGCGCCTGCTGGTCCGGAGGCGCGCTTCGCATAATCTCGTGGACCGTCGCCAGCATGTTTTTCTGCCCGCTTTGCTGCAGATCCCATTACCCTCTAATTAAGCATTCTGCGGGCATTAAGGGCCCCCCGTGGACAGAGTTCCTCCGTATAAAGTCCTGTCCATGCGCCTGCTTCCTGCCATCGGGCGGAGGCTTTGCGTTTCTCTGCTGTTTACCTGACGTGAAAAAGAACCAGCAATTTGCCTTTGCGAGCTCTGGTTTCGCTGTTAAAGGAAGTGGAATAAATAGAAACCGGTCCCCATGCAAGCGAAAGGAATTTCCCGTACCTGGTACAAATGCGGGAACTGTGCAGGAAGGCGGAAGGAGTCCACGCGCTTGGAGCCGGGCCCGCGCGGTGAGCCCTGTTGGCGAGGTGTGTCGCCGCCTTCCCCAGAGCTCTCACCATCCCCTCCTTTTGCCCCCCTGCAGCCCAACAGCAGCAGCCAGGTGGTGGGGAAGGTTCCCGGCCACTTCACCCCGGTACTGGCCCCCTCCCCGCACCACAGCGCCGTGAGACCCGTCTCCCTCTCCATGCCTGACACCAAGCCCATCACCAGCTCCACGGAAGGTGAGCACCGCCTCGCTCGGCAACCCCCCCCCCCCAAGGGCAGGGGGAGCGGGTACAACTCTGGCTTTGGTTTCAGCTCCCCCCCCCTCGGCCTCCTGCTCCTGCCTGTAATTTAGGGCTTAAGTTTGTCACCTGATTACACAGGAAATGCAGTAATTCCCTGGAAATTAGTTTGCCATTGAAACCCCAGATGCGGAATCCACATCTTTATGAGGCCCGATCTCAAGGCAGTCGGGGCAGTTTTCTAAAGCACAGTCTCTGCAGCTAAACGGGGGCCAGCTGAGCGGTTAGAGACCGGGAGCGATTCACTCCCAGCAGGAGATCACGCGCGATTGTGGCTGCATCTCGAGAATGAAACAGCTCCGTTTCCACAGGGTTTAATGGTGAAATAGAAAGGGCCCCGTCCCCCGATCGGCCCTCATACAGCAGAAGTGAATGGAGGCTCTACTGTAAGAATGGCTGAATTAGGACAAGTTTGAAATGTACCAAAAACAATGTTTGTTTAGCTTGGAGATGTGGTGCAGAAGGATAAGCTGCGTTTGCAAGTACACTATATTAGAGGCTTGTTCTGCAAAAAAAAAAAAAGCACGTTTTCACAGTGTTTCCAAGTCGCTCCTGCGGAGCACTGCGCCCCTCCGCCACACAAGCAGGGCAGGAAATAAGATGGCCGCCTACAAAGCCGGGAGCGTCGGAGGTTTTATTCCACTTTAATCTGAGCTGAGGAGAGGAGCGCACGTTGTGTGTCAAGAGGTGAAAACCTTTTGTGTTCGGCCGGGCGTTGCCCCCCTCCCGACCGGGCTTTTTTCGGGGGCTGGGATTCTCCTCGGCACAAATCAGATCGGGTGCTCTGGCCTCCGCAAAGAGCAATCCATTTAAGCGTGAGCGGGGACACAATCCCGGCGTTACTCGTAGTCATGTAGGACACGCTGCAACACGAGACCCCCGTGTTAGAGCGGCAGCAGAAAAAATTGCAGGTGGGGTTTCCGGGCTCGCCGCATCTTTCGCGTTGTTGCAGCGTTTTGCCGAAAGTCCTTTTTGTGGCAACAAGTCAGTGCCGTAACCCCTGTCTTCCCTCCCCCGGTCCCCTTGTCCCCCTGCCTCTTTCAGCCTACTCGGCCCCGGGCACGCCCACCGCCAACCGCTTCGTAGGACTGACCTCCAGGGATCCCACGTTCCTCCACCAGCAGCAGGTGAGCAGAAGCTCCGTCCGACCCACCCCTCCCCTCCCCCCAACAGGGCTGCGGGAAGAACATCTGTGACCCACCAGGCTCTGGAGCACATTGCAGCCTGATGCCCTGGACCCTTCGCTCTATGAGTTGGGCGAAGGGCAAAGGTGGCTTAACAGAGCAGTGAAAGGACGCACAGATAGAGTCTCAGACGGACGAAAATCAAAGCCGGTGTTAGTCTGTTGTGTTTATTTTATTGTTTTCTTGTAATAATACTCTTATATTTGCTACACTGTGTCACTGGCTCAGTTTGAGCGCCACACTCAGTTGCAGATGCCACATAAATGGACCTGTGATCGATAGATGTGTTTTCCGTGGTCCCACTGGAGCAGTTTGTCTTGGTGCAACAGTAACCATGACGATCATGTGACACCCGCCTCTCTATCACGATGGAGTGTGACCTCCACGTGTCCCGACCCAGGCGAGAGTATGAACAGCGGAGGCTGCTTATTAGAAATAACAGCCAGACGGACGTGACTTTTCCCTTGGCGGGTTGCGCCAGATGTGCTTTTCACAAAAGGGTACAGCTGAGATGTCACAAGACGGTTTGTGTGAGTTTGGGACGTTGCTCGCGCGTGTGTGGTCCACACGTCACTTTCTCAGTTCCTCCTGTGCTCTAAACTGCTCCACTTTCCCTGCCAGTCAAACAGGCGGTTCACCAGCGTTGCGAACGTAGGGGCTCGACGCACCTTTTTTCACCCCCTTATAAACCAGCTTTTTCAACATCAGCTGCGATTCCTTATTCATTCGCGTTTTACCTTAACTCAGCTGTCACCAGTAACGTCCCGGATATTTACCTCCAGTTTTTACATAACGTATGTGAAAAGATTTGAACTATATTGACACAGATGCAAAATTTCATAATTAGTGAATAGAATAAACAGGTTTATTTTTACCGATTACTTGTGATGGTCAAGCAGTGGAAACAAAGAGCAGCAGATAAATGACAGAGTGATAGTGTTGTTAAAGGACCAATCGGCAGCAAAGACCAGTGGGGTTGTCTGTCGTAAGCGTGTGTGTGCGCGCGCGCGTGCGTGCAGACGTGTCCCCCACATGCCAGCGCAGATGCACGTCGCCAGCGAATGGACTTCGCCTCGCTAATTGTACCTCCCGTCGCTAAGCCAGACCAGAGGCCGTGTGGCCGAGGTTCTGGTGAAAATAAAAAAGCGCCTTTATTTGTGGCTCAGTGGCCCCCAGACTCGTGCGGCGAAGCGCTTTCCACACCGGGGATTTGTGTCGCGTGTTTGTTTTGGTTCCCGAAGTGTGAGAGCAGGAGCGCGGCGGTGGGCAGATCGCCGGGTCGCTGGTACAAAGACCTGGTCTGAGGCCAGCTTCTTCCACCCAGCGATAATTGAATTCGTCTGCACGCGGCTAAATAATAATTAGTGGTTTCTTATCCCCGAGTCCAGCACAATGTAATTACAAGCCTGCGTTTTATTGCCATGAAGTTCAGCAAAGGTGGAATGTCGTGGAAACGAGTGAGAAGAACGTTGTTCTTTAGACTTTGGAAGATTTTGGGAAAGTGTTCTTTGTTGAGAGGCACAGGGGCAGGTTTAGAACTTTCAGCCAGTCGGACGAAAATTGATATTTTATTCCAAGGTAACATTTCGCACACAGTGAAACGCTGTTTACCATGATTTTAGCCCTCTGTACAGCTGGGTAACTGTAAGTGTCTCAGTTCAGGGTAAGTACCTCACTCAACATCAGTCCTTCACGCACAAGGCGGAGGTGGTAACTGCTGCGCCAGCTGCTGCCCCAGGTGCGAATGATACCTGAGCAGTCAGAGGTTTTTTGAACTGTTATCACTGGTTTAGCGTGGAATATTTTCCAAGACACAGAATTATTCACATAGAGTTCATCAGATAGTAAAGCGATAATTTTACTTTGCTCTTCTCCGCATCTCAGTCAGTGGCTTTTTCTCATATGCTGAGACCAAACTGTAGAAAAAAAAATCAGACTGCATTGTGAGAAGGACATCTGAGATGTTCCTCTACCCTCAATCAGTCCTCATCTGCTCAGCAGCTTTACAGTAGTGCCCCCCACCGGTGGTCCTGGTCCCCCGAAACACTTTGGGGACAGTTGAGAGCCCAGTGGCCCAGACGGAGACCTGGAGCCTGTGCTCCTGCTTCCAAGTTCTTTTCCACGACTCTCAGGGCCTCTGGCTCGATGTAGGCCGATCTGGGTCAAAGCGCCATCGGAACAGACACATCTGAACCCAGCGACACGTTGCAGAGATGTTCCAGAGTGACCTCAGGAGGCCCACAGCCAGCCTGGTCTACTTCAGTGTCCGTTTCAGTCAAGTTTGGTGTTTCTATGAATGTAAAGGCAAAGCCTGTTCCTACTTGAAGCTACAGTTGTGCTCTTTGCGGTCCTCCGTGTGTCAGCTAAACTTCTTGGGAAGTCGGGCTCCTCAGTGATATTTGAAATTACAACTGCCTTTTCAGATCAGTAAGCACGCGCTCGTCGTAACATGCTCATCTGAAGCTCCCCAGATACAAGAATCTAAGTTGAGGGAAAGAACCGCAGCAGTTACCTGCTGAGCCCTTCCAAAGGCAGCCGTGGAGGATCATACCTCGAAATCGACATTTTCTCCTGGACTTTAAGTTTGTAGATCAGCCTCAGCCTGGTGAGCAGCTGCCGTTTCCTCGCCCCAAAGCCCCTTTTGAGCAGGATAACCCAGGAACGCTTGTCAGGAAGGCAGAGATGAGAGAGCTCCCGTGGGTCCCGGTGCAGGTGGAAAATCCCCATCCCGGCACAGGCGCACGACCTCAGAGCAGACAAACAAGGAGGCATCTGCCCGGTCTTTCAGGCCGTGCGCAAAACCCTCGCCTGTATCGCAAAGCTCACAAATGAAAGACTCATTACTCGTTTTCCTTCGGATATTTATCTCCTTCCAGCTCTGGGCGTCCGCCTCAGGACCGAACCCAGCCACGCCAGCAGGAGCCGTGATTAAATGTTGTCTGGCTTTATGCAAATACGTTTGATAATCCACCTTCTGTGTGCATCTGCTCGTTAAAACGCCTGGCCGAGCTAAAGAACGCCATAGCGGCACTGCCTCGCCGTTTTGATGTGGCGACGCACGGCAGATGGCGAGATCCTGGAGAAATACGGCGCGGAGGACGGGGCGGCGCTGGGGGCGCTGTCGGGAGGAGGAGACGCTGGGGTCACCTGGCACTGCGGCAGCGGGCAGTGGGGAGCGAGGACAGTAGGGGGCGTAGTGGTTAGAACTGCCTACTTGCCCGTGAAGGGGGGGGGGGGTCGTGTCCTACCTCCTGCTGTTGAACTGTTGAGCGAGGTCCTTCTAAATTGACACTGAAAATTACCCAGCTGTCTAAATGGGTAAATCAGGGTAATTAGCTTAGTGCACAAACCTAACGTGGTCTTTACTGTAGTGCAGAAATGCAGAAAAGTTTCCAGTCCGCCGTGTTTGACGGACGTGGAAGATTACTGTTCGCCGGCCTGGGCAGGTTGCAGGACCAGGTGTTAAAGCGCGCTGTGGGAGATCCCAGCTCAGCGCGGTTCTTCTGTTTCCTGCGGTGCCGTGACCCAGACCCCACCTCGGCTGCGGCCTCTCCGAGGCGCGCCGTGACAAGCCGAGCCCGACGAGCCGCTGCACCGGAGGTCAAGGAGGGAAGAGGCTGTTTCTGCCACGCCCCCATTGTCTCAGGGCCCTCTGGGAAATGGCGCTAACAAGGCGGAGTGGAGACAGGGGGCCCTGTCGCGGGGGCCATTGTGTTAGAGCGGTGGTCCTGCTGTGCCTGGATATCCGGGGCTGTGGTGTAGCATTCCGCTCCTTTCCGGCCCCCTGTGTCCCGCTGCTGTGAGTCATTGCTGGGCCTGAGGATGTCCCTCTGTTCCTGTCTGTAACAGGACCCCCCGTGGACCCCCAGAGCCAACATATGCAGGGACATGGAGTGCCTGCTGCTGTGACTGCTGCCCTCTGGGAAAGGGTCAAGCCTTCTCAGTGGACTGTTAAAATAACGACAGTCCACGGTGGGAGGGAGGCTCGTGGGGGGCAGGGGCGTGGCCAGGGCAGGAAGCGAGGGCACAGGAGCTGTAATCCATTGCTGTGCTCCCATTGTAGCGCTGCGGGTCCAGCTGACAAGAGACAGGGGTCACGGGGTCACCTGTCACATGGTTGCTTCGCGGGCCGCATGCCGCTGGAGGAAGCGTCAGTCAAAACAAGGGCTGCCGACACCCCCCCCCGAACCCCCTGCCACCGCCCCCGCCCCACGGCCAGTCCAAACAAAATAAATCAGTCTTTCTGCCTGACAAACTATTTATTTTATAAGATCATTTGCTTATAGGACTGAACTTTGTGTGTGTGGGTGAGTGAGCATGTGGAGTTTTTCATCTCTATTTATTATTACCATCTGTAAATGATGGATTTTGTGCCATTTCAGATTTAAGGGAGAATACAGAACAGAACGTCCAGAGCTGCAGAAATGGCAGCAGCGGCAATATTGCGCTCGGAGTTGGGGGCCCGTCTGCGTCTGCCAGCGCCGCGTTGCCTCTGGGGCATCACGCGCGAGAAAGCAGACTGGGTCCGGCTTTCGAGAGTTTCTCAGCATTGTCAGCAATATCGACGCTACTGCAGAAGTGCCTCTTTTCAGATGCCGGGGGACATCGCAAAAGGGGGGGGGGGGGGGAATC
>UFQX01005288.1:549589-588160 GCA_900497675.1 Arapaima gigas | reverse complement strand
GGGGGGGGGGGGGGGGGGGGAATCGATTCTTTCTGCATCCCTGGGCACGGGGGGCTGCTGCGGCCGGCCGGCCAGCCTGCCCCGTTTCCTGCAGCTAATTTACTTAGCTTTATACTCCGGGAGATTAATATCACAGGGCTCCCAAATCATTGCAACTGCATACACTTTAAAACCAGAAACAAAAAAAACTCCCCACACACAAATCAAATGCATTCTTTGAAGTAAATACAGAAAATCAATTACTCTGTCTCTAATTTATTGCCGCACAGATTGATTCTGTTCTGGGTACAGGTGCTCCCAGCAATCTATTGACTGAAATAAGTGCGTTTGAATATTCAGTGTGCAAATATACTTGATTAAACCTTTAGAAGAGTCTGTTTTTAAATCCGACGGAGCCCTGTAATGACCCGCCGAGTGCCATATTTTTTAATGACGCATCACCAAATGTAAATGTTACCAGCGGGATTAGACTGCATTTACCGGGGAGAGCAGTGACAGTTCTTGTTTGGCCTACAAATAGTGTGTGTGTGTGCAGGCTTCAGTGTACGACTGTCCATGTACAGGTGTGCACATGCATGTGTCTGTACGAGTGTGTGTGTCCTGGCACGTCTGGATCAGCTCTTTCTTTGTCCCCCTGACGCTCGACCCAGTGAGCGTCACGGTCAACACATCGAGTGGCAAACAAAGAGCGGTGCCTGTGTGTCCAACTTGGAGAATGTTCCGGTGCTGGTGTCTCTCTCTGGTGGGTCTGTGCAGAGACTTGGAGGTCCACCCAGACACGGGTTCCAGGATAAACAGTGTTTGGCAGACAGGGCAGCGACCAGGGAGAGCGTGCAAATAGCGCACGGTGATGGAACAGAGGACGCGGTTTACTGACCGTGCCAGAGAAAGCGTGGCGTTCATGCAGCCATTTCCACACATGTGTCCTGAGGTTTGTTGGGGGTCCACTGGGGGGGGGGGGGGGGGCGCTTTAAACCGTCTTCATCTGGAGCAGTTTCCAGAACCTCAGCTGACCTCTCAGTGCCTTTATGCACGAGTCAGACGTACAGTTTTTTAAAATAAATTACACATTTTCCGCTCCCTTACTGAGGTTACCTGTGTTTTCTGCAGCCTGAGTGTCAAATTCTGCACCTCGGCTTCTCAACAGCTTTTAAACCCTAAAGCCGAATGGTGTGCGTGAAAGGGGCTCTTCTTGGTTCGGCAGCATCGCTTTATAATTCTTACCGTGGTATTAAAAAGTGTAGCGGCCTCCTCCACAGGCCAGTGTTGATTTTACAGCTTTGACACAAAGGCGCCATGAATGCAAGTCAGACCGAGACGTCGACATGTCGGCTCCGGCCGAGCGGGACTGCGGTCCTCCTGCTGCGTTCGCTGTCAGCTTGGTGCAGCAGCTTCTCGAGTCAGTTTGCGTTAATGTATCTGACGCGTTTCTCCAACGTGCTTTGCCCCGATTTATCCGCTTATACACCAGGGTATTTTTACTGCTTCACCTTGATCAGGTTTTCTGCAGTAGTAGGTGTGATTGAAACCCGGGTCCTTTGGGTGGAAGGTGAACACTGGCAGGACAAAGGGTAGCCTTAAAACAAAATAAATGTTTGTCTCAAAAAAGAGGAGGAGCGGGAATCGGAGACAGCACTTGCCAGAGGACATGGTGTGCGTGTCCCTGGAGCAGTCGGTGCCGTGGCCCGCATCCCCCTCGCCGTCCTCGTATCATGTAACTCGACGATATAGATACCTTCCTCTTGGCAGAGCAGCGGCGTAACCAAGAGAGGTTTTCCGGAAAGGTGCTAGCACCTCACGTAGTCCTGGTCGAAAGAGACGGGCCGTTAGGGGTGCAGCGGGGGTGGGGTGGTAAAGCAAGCCTGCCGTGGAGATGTGCGCGCAGCATGGGGCCTGTGGCCCTGAGGGCATAGTTTGTGTCCACAGGTTTCGGGAGCTAACAGTCTGAGTCGGGGGCAGCTGCATGCTCAGGAAGCATGATCCGTACTATAACCCCGAGACGGCGCCATCCACAGGCGCAGCAAACAGCATCTAACATGACTCCTCTGTGTACTAACATTCCCTTTGTTTCCAGGTCCCTTCCCGATTGTGGTACTAATGTGATTGCATGACAAAATATTTTTCAGTTCTGTTTTGAAGTAGAAGTGTAATGTCTCTGAATGCTGGTGTTGTATGTGAACATGAAACAAGCAGGCCTTGTTAAGAGAGATACAGTACATATGCATGCATGATTTGTGTGAAGAAACATCAAAGTGCAGTTGTGCTCGACCCGTGTCTGACGGCGAGGTTTCGATTGACAGCTGAGGATTTGTGACTGGACCTCGAATCAAAACGGCAGGCATTATTACCCCAGTGCCGCTGAGGATACTTTGGGCATTACCTGGCAAAGGTAATATTTTCATTATTTCAAAATCTACACCATGTCTCTACACATTTCACACCCTGTGTCTGCTGTCTCTGGCCCCCAGCGAGCACCTTTATTATGCACACATGTATGTATGCACATATGCAAAGTAATGACGTGTATTTCAAATGTATGCTTTGTCCACAAACACGCATGTTGTTCTTGCTATTCTGTGGCTTAACAGCCGAGTTTATCTAAAAACAGTCTCGATTCAAGGCTGTCAAAGTGTCACGAATTACGATTGCTTTGGCTCCTGTGAATTTGTGCAGTTGGGAAAATGAGTAAATCTGCTTTTTCTCCTGCAGTCGTCACTCCCCTGCATTCAGCTGCAGACACTGTGACTGTAATGCTGCTTTTTGACAAAAGATGATTCTTAGCAAAACACACGTACGTCCCGCACAGCTGCGTGGCTCCATTCAGTGTGTAAAGCCGGGCAACTACAGATGTATGTCAAACAAGAGTTTTTAAAAAGAGGAATTCATAGTGGTGACGCGCTGCTGCCGCTGGTGGGAAATGACTCTGTACTTGAGCAGAAGCCACTTCACAGGTAATACTGACGTGTGTCGTCCCACTTTGAGGTGCTGCACAAAGACGCCGTTTAACATGCGTTTAAATATTTTTATAGTTGATGTCAGTTATTTTTCCTGTTTGTGATTTTAGTTTGACTTGAAAAGAGAAGGATAACACAAATCACCGTTATTCCTGGACGAAAGGTTTGGCTCTCGTTCTCGTACTGCCGGGCCGGTCAGCGGACGGGTCAGCCTGAAGCGGGCTCCAAACTGGCGCGAGTCGTCCTGTCGGCGCTCTCGTCTGCCGGCCACCGCCGGTTATCGGCAAACATCTGAGGCCGGGGCTGTCTGCCGAGGGGAGCGCTGGAGTGAGGCCACGCTGGGACGGGGCCTGTACGCACCGGGCTGGGGGGGGTTAATCTCTTTCCTCGTCTCGCTCGCCCGCCGGCCTCCTGCTTCTGCTCCAATTGTTATGTTTAACTTCAGATGAATGTAAACTCGGAGGAAGGCCTCAAATTGCTCGGCCAAACATACTTGTGTCGGTGAAAGTAAAGCTCACATAAAACATCTGTCTGAGGCCCTGCGAGCTCAGGGAGCCGAACTCGGCCGTAAGACAGCAGCCGTCTGCTCTCCTGCCTCTCTGTCCCGCCGGGTCGTCGTTCGGCTTGTTTGTGTCCTCGGAGCATCGAGGACGACGAGGCAACCGGGCCGTCGGCGCAGGAGCGAAACCCGAAACATCAGCACAGTAGACGCAGTGGTTACGTGCTGCATTTATCCATACAGCGAGCAGGAGTGGAGAGTCTTCAGTAAAGATCAGCAGAGACCTGCATTCGTAGCTCACCGAGTGACCGCGGTCAACAAGAGAAAACTCCACTGTGCTGTAACGGCCAGCTTACATCAAACGAAGCTCTGGCTCACACGTTCCCCCTGAAAGCAAACAAGCAGGTTAAGGGGAAGCGTTGTCCCGTGTTACTCAGAGAACACTGGGACGACCATCGGCGGAATCGCTTCTTTTCACAGACAGAAGACCCAAGTGATGAGATTATTGATCGCTGTAAATGTGACGTGACTTTAAACCAGAGCACGATGCAGTTAAACTGGAACAGCCGCGTTTTTTGCCGGGAGGGATGTTAAAGACCGGGGTTGAGTGGACTTTGGTGTGAACCCCCCCCCAGCTCTGAGAACAGCATACAGTGGGGGGTGTTTAAAAAGTTAACACTTGAGTCGTTTCTTTCAAGGAGGCCGGCTAATGCTGGCTAAACCCCTGGGTCAGCATTTTCTGCTGCTCATTTATGCACAGGAGGGGAGGGGGCACAGCTGGTGGGCTGCTTGGGTTCCTGGGGGGGGTGTTGGGGGGGGGGGGGCTCTCCTTTGGCTCTTTCTCTTTCTTCCACTGAGTCTAAAAGCAGGACTCTGCTTGGAGCCCCTCCTGGACGAGCACGGGGGCACAAGCAGCGGCTGTATGTTTCTGCTCCTGCGTTCTTGGACCACCTTCATTAACTGTCCTGGTTGGAAACTACATGTTCGTGATTTCTGTTAAACTCATCTGCTACGATGCTTGTCGGTCAACATCCACTGGCCTACAATTAAAACCCGGTACACAACATTCAGAAACAAATGGACTCGAGTTTTTTGCAACATTTCCTATTTTCAGGCACACTCGGAATCATGCATCTTGTGTGTGATGCAGTGTCTAGAGTACAATAAAAGATACGGAGTTAGTGGCTTATTGTACCTAATATTATAAGCTGCTTTGAACTAATTAAAAGTAGAAGCAACCAGAATAATGTTTGTTTTCTTGTATGTTTTAAGGCTAAAAAATAATACCTAAATATGTTTCCATGTTTACTGAACTCATTTTGAGACTGAACTGTTTCTCGCTGACGGGCAGTTTTCCTCAAAGTCCACTCAACTCGGCCTTTAAAAGGACGTCGTCGTGTTCCGGCTTTCTGTCACACGTGTGGAACACGTGTGTTGTGACACCTGTTTTTAGGTACACACTGTTGTTCTGAATTTGTGCGCGTGCGTCTGTGTGTGTGTGTGTGTGTGTGTGTGTGCCTCGACGGCTGCGTAAAGTCCGTCTGTGGGACGCTAACAAAGTTAGCGAGTGTACGTGCGTGCGGGACGACGGGGGTCATGCGTGCTGCGCGTCGCGGTCAAATTGAATTGCAAACAGACTTGCATGCTGACATTCTGCAGGAAATGGGTCAGCAATCCATTAAGATGCCATTAGATAATCTAATTTGGAATTTAATCCCCAAATTAGCCATGCTGCATACAGAGCATGCTGGCGAAGGGTGCACAGGGGGTGTCTCGGGAGGAGTTCCAGCCCAGGGGACAGAGGGGGGAGGCGGCACTGGGGATTTTGGCATCAGGGGTCCGTGTGGGTCGGGGTTGATAAGGCAGGCGATGCGGGAGAAAAGTTGTTTGCGGTCACGTCTCGTATCCCGGGGAAACCAGACATGAGGTAACGGCAGCTGACCTTGAACTTTAGGGACTTAGAGGACGAGTGACAATGGATGCCCAGCAGTCAGTAAAAGTCCTTTTTACGGCTTAAATTTATGTGGACACTTTTAGGTGCAGCTCCAAAGAGGAGCGAGTGTGTAGGGTAGCAGAGAGAAGGTCCTCCTCTGCTTGTCCCCCCCACCGCCCGCCTCGGAGGGCCCTCTGTCTTCACGTGTTCGACTGGCGCATCTGGCTCCTCTGTGTGGCCTTTGTTGGGCCAGGTAGGAAAAAGTTAATCTCTCGTTTCCTATCACGTGAATTCTGATGGAAGGAGCAGTAGAGAGAGAGCAGTGTGTGTGGGTGTGTGTGTGTCAAGTGCCGGAGGGCGGATGAGCCGTTGAGGCTGGCTGTAGAAGACAGCAGGGAGAAGGCTGTTCCGCTAGATAGTTTGTACACATAATCCTTTGTCTGTTAACCCTTTGGAGATCCAGCTCACTGCTCCGTGTTTCTTTAACTTTCTCCTCTTGGCTAAAGGAGACCCCCTGCAGTAGTGGTAGTGGGCCTGGCTCATGTGACAGGGACACCGGGATAAAATGCAGCTCGGGTTAATTACCCCTATAGAAGACCCCGTTGGTGTGGATTCTTCCAGAAGAATGACGCCAGTGTTCCGAGTCTGGGGTCGTCCGGCTGGTTCCTTGGCGTGTTGACTTCGGCCTCCTCCTCCCCACACAAAACAAACAGACCCCCGACAGCCACTTTTTGTCTCAAGGAGGTGCTGCACCTGCAGGCTAGCAGCGAGGCTGGGGCTGGAAGTTATTGACATTCTTTGCGTTTTGCTTTCCTGGCCCCCGTGGGACATAAGAGCGACTGTCTGCACACAGTCTGGGAAGGAGGACGTACCGCGCGCTCCGCCATCGGCACACAGAAAGAGGCGATTGTGTGATGCAGGTATTTCACGTGGGGAATTTCTTCTCTCCTCAGCTAGGAAATGCAGATACACACCGGGGGCCTCTATACTGCCGTCCAGTCCCAATTCACAGGGCCAAAACTGTCTCGTTGTTGTTTTCTGTTTGGATGTCATGAATAAAGATACACACGACGTGCGCGCGCACACACACACACACACACACACACACACGACTCCACTACTGATTAAACTGGTTCCCATCAGCACCAGTCGGCATCTCGGCTGAGGTTTGGCGGACATCATTCACACAGTAAGAATCAGTGCCGTCCCACACAGAGACCCTTTGTCCCCCCGCCAGGCCCTCCGCCCCAGGCGCGGCTCGGCCTCGTGTGGCCGCCGATGGATCCACAGCGAAAGTGCAGCAAAGGGAGAGGCTGGGAAAGCAATAAAACGGCATGTGACCGGTTTAGACGTTTCAGTCAAGCGGTGGGCGTGTGCAGCTTGACAGCCAGCGGTTTGTTAAAGGAGTGTTTCTCGGGACGCGATCACCGCAAAGCTCGCTGGCCACGTCAAGTGTGCCATTAACGTGTGTGTTTATAAACATAATTACACTGGCTTTCACCACCGCCAGCTGCAGCGTGGGGGAGGGGGAGTGACAGTGAGAGTGTGTGTGTGTTGTGTTGTGTGGTGGCAGCAGGACACCCCCAGCTGTGTTCAGTGGAGGCTCTACCTCAAACAGGAACAAGCCCTTTCTGTCCTTTTGCTGTGAAATATGCTTCCTTTTCCGTAATTTGCCTTTAAATGGGATTTTAATCTGAAAAACATGCGCAAAACAGGGTTGAGTCTAAAAGTATTGGCAGTTTTCTGTACTGTTGAGGTGTAGGACCCCCCCCCGTGTGTGACAGCACCAAGTGACCGGAGTTGGAAGTTGGGGGGGGGTCAGATCCTGAACGTTTAACTGGAGTCACAGGTTTGTAACTAACCAGTGTGACACCGTGTTGTGTGGAAATGAAGGATGTAGATGATTTTTGACCAAATTGCCTGTTGGTGTTGCATCCTCACAGCTTCTGCTGTACAGTATTTTTACCGCTTTCCTGCAGCCTCGTGCCACATAAGGATGGTAACTATTTTAGATTCCTAAAAAATTTTTTGAAGGAGTCGACGATTGCTTTGCAAATATGAGTTCAGCAAAAACAAGACATTTTTTCGCTTAATTTTGCTCAAAGTGAGACAGTAAGACAAAACTGTCAAGATGAGCTGCAATATAATGCTGGTGGTTATGTTTGGCAGTACAGGTAACAAAAATGTTGTGAAATGTAGCAGCCAGGGGAAGTGCTGACTGAGCTGCGTGTGAAACTGGGTGCTGTGGATTGTGGGAAAGCGAGTCAGCATTTCCGTCACGGTGCTTCAGGCTGCAGGCGACCCACCAGGGCAGATGTTTTACTTCCCGTGTTGTCGAAATTTGGGAACCAAACAGACCCTGATCCGCATCGCTGCCATCGTCCACAGGGAATTGTGGGAAACGTGGTCTGGAGTAAAGCTGCAGCGGACTCACGTGTACGGTCACATGACGGACGTTAGAGGAGCAGCACAGACCGAGAGCTCATTTCTGTGAAACTGAACGCAGTTTTATTTAGCTTCGGAATTCAGTTTTTGTCAGTGGATCAGTACAATGAACGTAAATCTAAATTTTTTTTTCTGTTGCATTGTGGTAACAGCGAAGACGTCACGTTCGCACATGGAAAGGTGCTTTAATTTTTGTCACTAAAAACAGGAAGATGCCACAGGGATGGCGTTCGTACCGTATCTCCGATTCGTAAGTAACGTGGCGGATGTGACTTGTGATGTTTGCTATTCCAGCAAGTACATTTCTTACCAGACTGAGTGGGAATGATGTCTTCAGCTGGTGCTGCTGAGTGTAGAGCCCACAGGTGTCCACTCAGCTCCCTGTCTTTGCTTCTGCTGTGTTTTGCAGTCCTGGTACCTGGGCGAGCTTAGTTCCATTCCAAGTGTCGAACGGGACTCCGATTCTGCCAACAAATGTCCAGAACTACAGCATAAACATCATTGGTGAGCCCTTCCTTCAAGCAGAGACGAGCAACTGAGGCCGGGCCCAGGAAGATGCCAGCGGCTCGACGTGAGCCAACCGAGGATGAACCAGCAAACAAGACTTATACAATCTCCACTGTCCTCCGTGGGGGACGCTGGCCAAGACCGCCGGAGAGCTGGGCGCAGCTCTCGGATCACGCAGCATCACCCACGCCAGGCAGTCTTTGTGTGAAGAGCCCCCCCCACCCCCCACCCCTTCCCTCCCTCCTTCCCTCCGCCCCTCCTCAGCTCAATACTGTGACACCCAACACGACGTTAGATGCCTTAATGTTTGCATTACACACTAGTTTATATCTGTCCTCTTGCTGTTCTGGTCCCAGTTTACGACGCGCTCGGAATCGAACTCGACACACACAGACTGGCTGGCAGGTTGCAGGATGCAGCAAGTTTCTTCTCAAGGGATATCTGCCTTCTCCAGCATAAGCTGAACCAATCACTGCATCTCCATAGGAACAAGTCACACGAGAAACCTGGTTCATTCGAATTACTGCAGTTCACTTCTTGTTTGTTTGTTTGTTTGTTTGTTTGAACAATCTCATTTCTGTAACCTTGTTGATCCCGTGTGGATATTAAGTTTATGGTAAAATTTAGCTTGTACATTAAAGAGTTACAAACTCTAAAAATAACGTTATTAGGTTAGGATAACTACCCCTTTTGGAAAAAACATATTTTGATTTTTTTCCTTTTAAAAAAGGATTAAAAAAAATCTCTGAAGAGGCAAGTGCAATTTAAGTATTTTTTACTGAAGGGAAACTATCACAGTCTGTTAGCCCTGAGACTCTAAATTGAGGGAAATTAAATGTTTCTGAGTTAATAGAAGAAAACAGTAAAACATTTTTAAGTTGAATCCTCAATTGTAAATTCGGGGAAAACACTGATGACGGAATGCGGACAGACAGTGACTGACAGGAAGCGTGTAACCGAACAGAAAGCAGCACTTATTTATTGCGAAGACACAGCGAGTGTATAAACGGCTCACGGCTCCGTTTTCCTGCGCGGCAAAATTCGGCCGTGAGCTTAAAAAGCTACTGTTTACAGAACGTCACGTCACGGCGGGCGTGCAGGGCCGCGGAGGGCACGGACCCCACGCAGGCCCAGCGCGCCAGGGTGATCCTTTGCTTTTGCATCCACATCCCAGATATATTTCACTACTCGACAAAACTCTTAATTTGCACGACAATATATAGCCCACATTACGTGCCTTGCCTTTGATTATACAAGAGACATCACTACACTTGTTTTGCTGCATTTATTACCATTAAAAAAAAAAATTAACATTTTTATGATAAGAAAATATTTTGTACTCTGGATGAAATTGTGACATCATTGATTTTTAGCTACATTTTACTACTTTATCTCACATTTATAGTGCATATCATGGCTGTGTATAGTTGCCGTTCTAAAGTTTATAATCAACCAGCGTTATTTTTCAGTATTGTCGGTGGTTTTTCTAAGAACCCTTTTTTCTGTTGTCATTTTTTGTTTTGTCTGTGTTTTTTTTTTTTTTTTCCATCTTCCAATTACTATTTTGGGGGGGAGTTCAGATTTATAAGAATTATGCAATACCAAGTTTTGCCTATGTAGGTAGTGCTTTTAGCTGTCAATTATTAGAAGCTAGATATTGTATACATTTATTTTGTTGATGTTGTCATCGTTTTCCTTTTGTTATTGACCAAAGTGGGAGCTGCTCTCTATGCAGTGTGTGACAAGGTCTTTTTAGCGTAGAGAAAGATGGATAGGCGTGTTTCTTTTTTATTACAGGTTAATCGGGGGGTTAGGGAGGATAATCGTTGAAATTAGTCAAAAAGTGTTTGTGTGAGAAATGCACCCTTGGTCTAATACGGCTGCAAAGTCACTGCTCTGTCTGCTGTGACAAATTAGTTGCTCCTTTATACTTCCCACCTGGGGTGCAAGCGAGATTCCCGGAACACGCTCACATTCTAAGGAGGCGAGGCGTGACTTGAGGGGACAATCACAAATAACATTTTTTAAAAATGTAAATGGGTACGTCGAACATCCAGCCAGCCCCGCCCAGCCCGTATACAGGCTTGCTGATACGTTCCGCTTCATTTCCCTCATTGCCGTGTCTCAGAAACTCTCAAAACCAACTCACGGACCGTACTCTCGCAACGCAAAGAGCTGTATGCAAATCAGTTCCCGAGAAGAGGCCTTAAAAAACAAAGTGACTTAAAGTAACGTGCTACAATCACCAACCCACAGATGTACCGAACTCAGCTTAAAGTTGCCGGTCCGTCGTCGGTTTTTTCCGAAACTGTCGGTCGAGCGTGCGCTCGGAATGTTCTTTGCGTGTAGGTTCCAGGAAAACAGTAACTTTGTGGAGATGTTATGATTTCAGAGCCTTGTTTAGTTTCTGATAAGCCGTGGACTCGAGGACCCGCGAAGCCGGGATCACGGGTCACAAGCAGTCGGCCCCCCCGGGTGAAATCTGCGACGGAGAATCTCAGGCGTCGCGGGGGGCGGGGCGTTAACCGTTTTAGCCGCGTTATTCCTTCCGTGTTCCCCTGTCACCCCCGTGTCACCGTCGGCACTTCTGCCCCCCCGACCCCATACCTGTGTAACTCAAGTCATGCTTCACTTCTCCTACTTCACCTAGACGCTTACGCTAACGTATAAAGAAAAAAGACATTAAAAACGAGCCACCCCGTTCTATGTGCACTGTTCAGCTTTTAAGTGCTTTGCAGCCCTTTGGCCAATCGGCGATGCCACTCAAGTGCATTTTCCCCTCGGGTGTCGAGAATGTTTTTCTGGATTCTTTAAAATTTAATTTAATTTTTTTTTGTTTAAATCAAGGAAGCCAACGCAGTGAAGGAGGCTTGTACATAAAAGCAGAATGGCAGTGACGGCGACAGCAATAGTCCTCTGGGATCCGTTTGCTCAGGCAGCTCCGAACGCCGTGGGTGTGAGACTCGACTTGCCTGCCTTGTACACAGCAGTTTGTACACTGTATACTTTTTTTTTTTTTAGCTTTTTAAGATGCCCTGTTTCGCAGCGGTAAACATTGTAAACATGCTGAGGAATACGTGTGACTTCCATTTGGTAGCAAAACCAGATAAATCTTGTTATGGAACCTGGACTTGAGTTACAACTCTCCAGTTTCAACGTTAATTTATGAATTTGGAAAAGTAACTCCATTTTTTCATGTTCCTGTTTGTAAAAAAAAAAAAAAAAAAAAGTGGGGTTAAATTATCCTTTGTGGAGCTGTAAATTGTGAAAAGGCTACATTTTATGAAGGTCTTTTTGTTATATTTAGTGTTGACTAACTTGATTACGGAGACGTTTGGAAACAAACGTTGGAGGTGTTTTTGACTGTGCGGCCACTTAAACGTGACTTATACAGTGGAAGCGAGATCTGCGACTCCAAACTCTCCGGATTGCCCTTTGACCTTCCGTGACCTTCCTCGATCAGTGTTGTCCTGTACGCCACGGTTGCTCCTGACGTGTCTGGTCAAATTTGTACTTTTTTGCGGTTCTTACATTCGTAGGATTTTCTTTAAAGGGCTGATAATTTGAAACTTTTTAATGTGGTCAATATGTGCTATACGTTGGAAATAGTTTCATAGGTCTGCGTATTGTGGCTGCGTCAGTGACGCGGTCCGGTTCGAGACGGGCGCTTTGAGTCTCCGTATGCAAGGAGGACCGGTGGCACTAATGCAGCGTGTGTGTAACTCCTGACCTTTTACTGAATGTGTGGTGAAACTGCGCTGCAGGGACTGAAACGGCAAATCTATGAGCTGCGTCCCACAGGTGTGTCCCGTACAGGTGTCTCCCCTTGGAGGGCATTGCTATTGCTTACGGCATGACCCAACATCAGGTGTGTGCAAACAAGAGTGTCATAAAGTAAAAACCAGCATATGTAATGTTTACCAAAAGAAAAGTTTAAAAAAAATATTAATAAAAAATAATTAAAAAAAAAAAAAATCCAATTTAAGCAGTGCCTGTTCAAGCTCACAGTCTCAGTGGAGTTCAGTTGTAAATAAAATTCTTGATAGATATTTTGTCAAATAACAGACAGAATGTGAGGGGGCTCCTCTTCTCCGATTTGTCCTCCTTCCTTGTGTTTGCTTCGGAATGTGTCTCTGCAGAGCGTTTGTGCGGGAGGGAGGGAGGGATGGGAAGCCCCTGTCTCCGTACTCGTCTACGAGGAGTTCAAATAAATTGTAGGGCAGTGTGTTTCTTTAGATTGTCAGTGCTACATTTAGTACAACTGTAGGTGACAAGATGTCAGTAAAAATAAAAAATTAAAAAATAATAAGAAAAAAAATGCTTGCTAGCTAAACAGCAGGGTTGATCCGTTCGGAGTCTTGTGGCATTTTTACACCTCCCGCAGATACACTCGTACAGTAGCTGGGAAATCCTTACGAACAAAACAGCAACGCCGCAGCCAACAGTAGTAAACAGCCGCAGACGACAGCAGTGTGGCGTATGTAGTAACGCTGCAGGTATGTGCACAGCTCTTTGTAGGTACCTGAATGTAACGTTTACGATTCTTTACTTTACGTTTCGCCGCACTTGAGGGAAGCGCAGGAGCCCTGCGAGTAGCCGTAGAAAGAGGGCCCCATTTTTTCCAGTTTTCTTTTCGTTTTGACTTTGGTTCCAGATTTTACTCTTGGCTGAATCTTAGGCGCTGCCTTCATGCCGGGTGCAGTTGGTGCAGGGACTAAAAGTGCCACAAGATTAAAATCTATGTAAATAAAGCTTGACTTATTGTGATTGTTACTGTTATATCCAGCCTATACTGCTAGCAGCTGCTCTTGATGCAGTCAATTACTGGAAGTGGATATATTTCCTATGCAAAACTGTTCAAACAATAAAATGAGCTAAGCTACACAGCTGTGCCCGTGTGTTTGTTCTGTTTAATTCTCACCTTTTGACCATTTTGGTCCAGACTAAAGAAAAAAGGCTCCACGTAAAGGTTTTGAAGATGACGCAGTAAGTGTGAGCTCAGCGAGAGACGTAAACACGCTGGGCAGGTGTGCAGTTCATCACTGGTGCTGTGAGCCCAAAGGGAACCTGGCTGCCTGGTTCGCAGAAACATTACAAACAAGTGCTAATGTCAGCAGGTGGCGTAATGGTTGGAACTACCGTCATGAAATCAGAACATTCCCACTTGGAATCCCATCCCTGCAGAATAAAAACTACCCTTTACAGGGATAGACCCCAGATCATCGGGACCCTACTCAGCGTAAAACCCTTATATAACAACGTATTATAATAATAGAGAAAAAACCTATTTAAGCACAATTGCTGGAAAAGTATAAACGCTAAAATAAAGTTTTAAACAATGTTGATACTGTGTCTCAGCAAAGAACCATCCAACTGTCTCCATTGCAGCGCCCCCTAGTCCCCCTGTAGTCGCATCGGAACCTTATTCATTGCTTTCTGCATATAGTTCGCTGTACTGTATGCATGTATTTATGTATATTTCACTGCTCGCAGTACTGACTTTATTTCATTATCAGCATTACATGTTCATTGTACATTACATTAGGGTGTAAAAGTGTTACTGTAGTACACAGTGCACTAATATACAGCACTGTAATAAAAAAGCACACAAATTATGTTTTTTATTTCCTGGACTTCCACTGTCACCCCTCCCCCATGCAGAAAGGATTGAGTGTGTGTGTGTCTTTGCTTCACCTGTCTGCTGCTACTTCCCCCTAAGCCCACCATTTTGTTTTTAGGCCTTTCCTGAAATCTGAGTCAGAAGACCTTTACAAAGAGACGTTCAAGAATGTCCAGAATGCGAAGGGAACTTAATAGTGTGCCACATCTGCCCTGAGTTGGGGAGTGTAAATTCTGCTCTGTCACCAAACCTGTGGAGTCTGACAGACCGAACAAATGAAAACTGCGCACAGAACCTGTGAGGTCACTTCCTGGGAGGCTTTCCATGTTGCTGCGGTGGAGAACTGAAATGTGACGGCAGGATGCTAATGTGGCAATTAAGTAAAGTAAACACGCGAGGGGGGCGGAGTGCGCCGCTGGGCCCCCTGCGGCTGCCGGTCAGCTCCATCGGTCACTGCAGATGCGTTGCTGGTTCCCGGAGATAAGCCGCTGCAAACAGACTCCAGTGAACAGCCCCCTGTGGACACGAACGTCCTGTTTGATAATCCATCCTTTCAACGGAAGGATAAGTTGGTGGGCGCTAGGAAAAACGGCACGTCCTGGAGGGGCACTAGCGATCATGGCTCCGCTGAGCAAGAAACAAACATGCACAAAGATCCTGTCTGGCCGTGAAACCAAGCAACGTGAGCCTCTCTTTGCTGATATAAAATTACTCTGCATATAACGGTCATCATTACACCATTTATCAAAATTGGCCGTTTAAGTAAACATCTGGCTTCAATAGAATGTTTTGGCCACTTTCGTGTCCTACATATTTTCCAGGCTTATTTTTATCAGGGTCGGCTGTTGCTGATTTGATGGAGTTAAGTAGACTAGTTTACCGTACAATGTTTTGGAGGGGAAAATAAAGTGATTGTCACCCCCCCCCGGATACAGAAAAAATGGTGGGATGATAATAATGCATATTTGGAATACCTGCTCGTCACCACAGAGCTGCTCAGGTTACTGGAGGGTGAAGTAGTATGCAGCAGGAGAATCCGGGCACCTTCACCACCTTAGTGACAGTTCAAGGTACAACGTGATGAAATGTACTCTTGTTAAGGTGTGATGAACAGACTTTCATATGTATTTGAGCTATTCTTTCCAATGATTTATTTTACTCACACTTGTGTTTATAGTTTCCTTTGAAAACACTTCAGAAAAGGACTTTACCACAAGTGGCATAAATGACCATTGCTAAAAATGCTGACCAACTGCTAAGGTCTTTCACTTTTGGGGGGGGGGGGGTGCTATGACACTGACCATATAACCGAGCTGTTTATTCTAGAGACGGCACTGCTTGGCAAAGGCTGAACGTGAATATACGAGTTGCTCAGCAATGTACTCGCGGGGCTGTCTGCTGCTGGGAACCGTCTGGGATATACTGCTGTTGGCCTGCAACTCAACCCACCCGCTGCACCACCAGCACAAATGAAATTCATACTTATACGTCAAAAGCAGCTCTTTACAACCCCCGGAGCCTCTGCCCAAACTAGGGCCTAAACTGAACAAACAGCAACATGAACACAAGATGTCTTTTTTAAAAATAGGTGCAGATGGTGGAGGGTCGCTGGGGAGAGGTGGTGTGGGACCTTCTCTGTCCAGACTGTCTTGCCCCAGAGAAAGTACCCAAACTTTGCGGCGTGTGCGTATCATGTCAACACAGAACACACAGCAAACCCCGCGATGCAGATTAGCACTCCGTTCTCCTTCCACGCATCCAGTCGCATGTGAGAGGCCGTTTGATTTGAAAAACGGCCTGCTGACGGAGTTGCCGTGAGCCGAGCTCACACGCGGTCCCGAGGTATGCGAGACTAAAAGCGGGGATTAGTTCCTGACAGATGTGTGTATTCCTGCCGCAATCCCAGCGATCTGTGGGGAAAGAATGCAAAGGAGCTGCTGGATGCGCATCATGCGAGCGGCTTCAATATCTGCTGCTCTGTCATTAGAGAAACTGCACAACTCAGGGGTTTTTTTTTGGGCTCCCCCTCATCTCTTCATTTCCTGCAAAGTACAAACTCCTCATTGAGGGCGATAATGTTCACCTTAAAGAATCTCTGCTGTCCATTACGCACCTCAGCACTGCTGTCTGCCGGCCAATTTTCCATCAAGGCTGTGATTTATGATACTCAATACATTCCTCATCCCCGGCAGGGGCCGTCTGGCTGAAATACGAGTTAGCGCCAGGAGAGACAGCACCGAGAGACAAACCTCCCTCCAGCCGCTCCCTGCAAATGCAGAGCGACACGGCTGGGCGGCGTGGCCTTCGCAAACACGCCGTTTACATTGCGTGAACCCCGTGAAACATAAAGCGGCTCATTAATTCATAGAGCCGAGCCCCTGATTGACGATAATTAGGCCTTGCTATCTTTTCAAAGGGATACCTGTGAGGGGGAGGTATGTCAGCTATGCGGGGCTGTCGAACCCATCAACACGGCTTGTCAGATGAAGAAGGAGCTCGGTACCCCAGCTGTCGCAAAGCCCTTCAAACAGCCACAAAACCTGCTTTTGTTGCCTGCACAACACGACTCCGTGCTCTAAAATTACACAAAAATACATTAATTAAGTACCTTGAGTTTTCCCTGCCCTGTCATGTACGGCAAAAGTGGTCGAATTTCAGGCAGGTGCTGGGAAAGGGTTCAGGGGAAGCTGTGAGTTGCACACCACATTACATAACTCGACCGACACCGGCAGAGCCAAGTATGTTTCCATTGTTTCAATTTCTTCCACCTCCTTCTGGTCCCAAACATATAATTCTAAGGGTCAGATAGAGGGAGATGATGGTGGGAAACGCGGGGCTCTTAAGTTTGCAAGACTGAGTGCAGGTGAACAGTGCAGCTGATCTGAGTTGTGTGTGTGTGTGTGTGTGTGTGTGAGAGACACGGAGACAAAGAGAACGGTGGACTCCAAGCTCTACCTACCCCTGTCGTCTCTCTCGCAGGGCATAGTGGTGGGATCCTGGCTCCTGTTTGCGCTGAAGTGTCCTGACAGTGGGGTCCTGGGAATGCTGGCCTCCAAGCTGGGTGAACTGTCAGTGAGGAAAAAAAAAAAAAAAAAAAAAAAAAAAAACACAAGAGACACGTCAGCCCTGCTGAGCTACACAGCAACAGTGATGGCGGCAACCAGACAAATTACTACATTTTAAACCACGAGGAAAACAACAAAAATGGAGCTGTAATTTGGATTTATGGTAAAGTGCCAACAGACTGGTGACATCATCACTACACAGTTCATGGAGTTTCAAAAGGTAAAAATGGAGCAGGTTACTGGATGGATGGATGGATGGATGGATGGATAGAGACTGTGTCCTAAACCATTATGCTACACGTTGCTGTTGTGTGCTTGGAAATGAAACCAGGCTCATCCCTCTTTTATCTACAGACTGCAAGTTACATGAGCAAAAACTTGCAAATGCGATCAAAGACCAACACCTCCCACAGAAACCAAAATTAAAAAGAAAAAAAATCCAGTCAAATACAGAAAATTTGATAAAAAAAGAATCCCAAACCCAGGATGAGCACATTATGATACAGTGATTAAAAATGCCGGGGAGCAAAATACCACATATTCACAAGGGGCATCTAAAAATCCCACCACCTGGGCACAGCGAGCGAGTAAACAAAACTGACAGCTAATGTGGTAACAACTGCTGGGGGTTTGATTGCTTTGGAGCCCCGAAGTGTCTTACCTGCCAGGAGCCCTGAATGGCGACGCCAGCAAGCTGCTGAAATCGCGGCGCTGTGGCAACAACTCGGCCCTCGGTCCCCAGTCCCGGCTCCGTGGACAGTGTTTGTACATCGCAGGGAGCTCCCGCTGCTGTTACGCCGGTACCTGCACATTTTACCACAGTAACGGTCTCAAATACTTCTCTGTATTCCGTTGTGCGTTTACATCTGAACCACTACAGCTACGTGAATGACTGAGACGCCGGCCATTGTTTCCAATGAGAGAGAACATCGAGCAAACGAAACAATTAAGGCAAATGCTCGTAATAAAACTAAGAAACATTAAAATGCAGGAAAGAATGAACTCTACTGATAGATGAACTATAAACAAGCTCACAAACGCACAGAATAAGACGCGCAAATGGTGTATAATTTACTCACAGAAGCAGCTCGTGCTGCTCAGGGTGGCGGCGAGCAGGAGTCTCTGGACCCCGGGGGCTTTGCAGGGCCACCGCAGGGGGGGCCGCACATGCTGAAGGGCAGGTTAGAGTCACCAGTTAAACTGCAGCACAACTTTGTGCTGTGGGAGGAAACCGGAGCACACCGACGCGCAAACTGCGCACAGACGGAGCCGGGTTCAAACCCACGGCCAAACATCTCGGGGACCGAGGGGCAGCAGGGCTTCCCAGTGCCACCGCTGTTTTGTTCCAAAAAAAAAGGTATTACTGGCGTTCATTTTTTGACCTCACAGTTTGACTGGACACCTATTCTCCGCACACTGGTTTGAACTGTGCTTTTACGCCGAGTTCTTACTAGAACCACGAAGGCCGAGAGAAAACGTAACCGCTCTACAGCGACATGGCGGCCAAGCCGCGCGGAGGCGCTCGAGCTGAAAAGTGCTGAGGCAGCCGCTGCTCGGCTGACGTTCGCCCGCCATCACTGGCTGCTCCGTATTAACCAACGTTTGAAAGATTTAATAAAACACGTCCCTTCGTTTCCGCGCAGGTAGACGCAGAGATGTCTACTTTCAAAGCTCGGACAAAGCGGCGGCGGCTGTGGTGAGTAACACGTCGCTACAGCGCTTCCCGCCATCGGGACTGAAAAAACGGGCTGTCGCGCAGCGCGATTCGTCACGTTATTAAAAAAAAAAAATAAAAAAAAAAAATAATAAGAAGAAGAAGAATGTCGTTACCTTAAGCTCACTGCATTAGAAGCAACTCTAAACCAGGTCAGCCAAAGAGTCCAAGGAAATCTTAATGAATGTGGATATAACACTGTAAAAAAAGGGTTTTTTTGTAATATACGTTTTAAAACATGCCTTTATTACCGCGGTGCGGCGATGTGGAGTCCTGCAGCTCTGGGAGTTTTCCTCACCTCAGCGCAGATGTTTACCACAACCCTCATTACAACGAGTGTCCGTTTGTTCATCATCTTTTCAGCCACGTTGTCAGCTCTGCCCAGGCAATGCAGGCTGTTTACTGTGTCTTTAATCACAATTCCTTTTATTTATAACTGTTTATACATAGTACATGCCACCATTTGTGCATCTATGCGTACAGGCCTGGTTTCTCTGTTTTCTCCATCTGCGTTTGCATAAATGAATGTTTACGAACCTAATAACATGCATATTTGTCCCTGCAAACATTTGCTTCAAGCCAGCATTGATTTTATCTGTTTAAGTGTCTCCATAATGGCTATTATGCATTTGGTAGGTTCTTCTCCAAGGCAAGTCATGATCTCTCAGACAGCAGAGAAGAACAAGTGTGGTTTGGTGGTTCTGTTTTGCATTGCTGAATTTATATCGCCTACATTTTTTCCCTCCTCTTGTGGCTCCCATTTCTGTTTGAGTTGAACACTTGCCACCGAGCGCAGCGCCGGGCGGCATGGAAAGCATTAAGAGACTCTTATCGGAGGCGCGTCGTCGTGCTGCAGCTATTCGTGATGAATGGCATAGGTCCTCGCCATATTAATGCAGCTACACCAACACCATCTCCAAACATTGGCCTATATGTTTCAGAACGACGCCGTGCTGTCAGTTTTAAATTCGGTCCAGCAGGAGTTTGCCAAACTGTTTCAGCTCAGTGTGAACGTGGAGATCTAAATTGCAGTTCTGAAAATCGCGAGCGTAGCCCTTCTGCTAGCGTGCCGGGGACGGGGGTCAAGCTGTCTGCAGTACTAGAGTGACTTGGGGGCGGGGGGGTTTAATAATCGAATCAAAGAAGCAATGAGCTCACGTAGAGCCGGTAAAGGCTCAGATAAGGAAGAAAGCAGACATTCCAGAGCTCATTGTGTCACTAGGTTCATACTCTTGAAAGAAAGAAGGAAACCACAGCAACTACCTGACTTTTACACACAATTCCTGATTTGCTAGAATTCATTCCAGTCTGTTGCACTTGCTTAACTGAGCCAGTTAGTACTGCACTTGTTTATAGTATGGAGCACTGAAATGAGTAACTGCTGCACAGTAACTGTGTCCTTGATTTACAAAAAGTGTGTTTTCATTTTTCTATATTCATTTTTCATGTTGAAAAAGTTAAAAAGGGCTGCTTTGACAATTAAAGGAGGACGTAGGTGGAACAGCATATTAACGCATGAGAGCAAATCCTTTCCCTTTTGATATATTTTCAAATAGATGTTGAAATGTCAGTGCCAGGTACAATTAGTATCTTTTTCAAGCTATAATCTGAATTTTGAGTCAACAACTGACAACTGCCACACATTAACTTTGGTTTATTTGCAGTAGACGGATCCTACACACCCTTTTCATCCTTGTCGGGATAAGGCTGTTATGATCAGGTGGTGATCCAGAGTTGGAAAGTAAAGACGTGATAAATGACTCCATTGCGTTAAATAAGCTTTATTCTGAAGAAAGTGCTTTTGTTTGGCGAGCGCAGGACTCCCAGATGTCAGCAGTTGGAGGTACTATGTACGTGACAACACTTGCACACGGGTCTCATCGTAGCATAACATTTTCTGTGCCTCCACGGGGTCAACAAAAATATTTTTGTCTTGACATTTTAGTGTTTTTCCAAATGTACTTCACAAAACCGAGTCACTGTATGGTCCGGAGCCAAAGCCCCTGTGGATTCTGCTTGTTGTCTCCAACCCCCTTCTCTACAACACTTCAGAGACTGAGCAGAAGCAACACCTTCCACTTCACACCTACTTTTCTGCCCGTGGGTGGCGCAGACCCTCTTGATGGTTTTTTTTTTTTTTTTTGTGCCAGAGTGGGACTTCACATGCATTGTGGATGTGGTATTCCTGTCCCGAGTGATGGACTTCCGTCTTCCCAAAGTGTAACGCAGGGACTGGGGAGGTGGAAGTGCATGCCGATTTGAAGTGGTTTTCCTCTTTCCCATGGGGGACAGGAGGATAGTTTCCTCAGTTTGCTAATGGACTGATTTGGCTTGGAATCAGCCTTTTTGAAAGTGGTTCCTGGTAGCCAAACCTCCGTGGAGTGTGGCTTGCAGTGAGGTTTGTGTGCACAGCAGTGTATGTGCTTGTGTGTGTCTGTGGAGAGAGAGGTTGATGTCCTTGCACTGTTGTCTATGTGAGCCAGGTGCAGAATGGCTCGCGGGATGAAGTACCCCTCACGTCTGCAGTAAATGGTGCCGCCGGGCGATCGCGATGCAGGTGCACAGTGCAGCCTGAGAGGCCCTGGTGACCTGCAGTTTAAGCACTTGTTTGTTTTCTTACTGCCTAGTGACAGCACTGCCTGCACTGCTGCTTACAAGTCGATGCAACTGTACTTTATTTGACACGCTAAGGTTTCACTGTAAAATTAGCTTTGAGGACTCTACAGTGAAAAAACACTTTCTTTTTTCCCTTTCTGTCCTTATTGCGCTCTCTGCAGATTTGTTGCTAATTACATTTAATCATTATAATGTTTAAATTGCAATATTGGAGGTTTGAAAAGAGGAAAATTGTAGATGGCGCAAAAGCAGCACGTGTGTGAGGAAGGTAGGCATTCAGTCTCTGAAAGCTGGGAGTAAATGCGATACTTAGTGGGGAGTAATTGGCATAATATCCAGCTAATTGTGTGATGAATGATGCAATATATAGGTTTTGTCAGAAATACTGTACGCTGCTCTGTTTCCGCAAAAATGAGCGCTGATTGCTGTTAATGGAACTAAGTATTCGAAGCAGCATTCGTGTTCCTTCGGTTAACTTTTCCCGAAACGTTTAAAAAATGTGTTGGTGCGTCCCCCCCACTTCACGGGCAGTTCAGGATGAAACTAATGTTCTCTATGCTTTTAGCTTCCTTGAGTTTGGTTTAGAAAAAGGTACGGTCCAAATGCTACACACTCCTGTACCTTTTTTGTATGTGTTTTTTTTTTTTTTAATCCACTCATTGAGTGGTGTTTGATTTTGCCATATTTTGTACGTGGAATGGGAGAATGTGAGCGATTTGGGTGGGGGTGAACAGATTTTTGTTTCCATGGGCAGTCTGTCCTAGCGGGCTCGTAAGTTAAGATTTATAGCACGGCAGCCTCTGTGCGCTGGCCTGCAAGCACGGCCTCCCGATGCCCTTATGGGGCACCTATGATGGGTCTAAATGTGCACTCGTCCAGGGGAAACCTTTCAAGGGCAGATTACCGTAGGCAAGGACAGACCAACTGTGGTTTAATTGCAAGTGGAATCTGCATGCGATCTTCTGGAGGGGTCAAAAAGGGGATTTATTACCCTGAGAACAATGATTGTCCAGAGAGAACTATAACTCTAAATCACCACTGTGACAAGTTTGTCTAGTAGAGCTGCTCGATCCCTTATAAGGTGAAGTGGAGGTAACAGAAGATGAACGAGGTCTTTCCGTTGCAGATAAAAATCAGCCAGTTTGGACACTCGTGTCTCTGTCTGCTGAGCGGTGGTGGGAGGGAGGAATATGCTTGTTTTGGCGTAAACACAGGCAGACTGATTTTGGATCCTTGCAGAGGGCCTGCATGCTGGAATGATGTCGGCCTTAGTAGCCACATGGGTCGGTGCAGATGCCCAAGACAGGGCCTCTAGAGGGGTCGCGGTTGCGTTCTGGTCAGGTGGGTGTCAGCCAGCTCTCTGCCAATCGCAGTTTACAGTGTCTCTGCTTTGTTGTCCTGACGGCTGCCTAATGACTGCAGCAACATTTACAGTCTCTGCACATCAAAGGTTAGGCTTTCAAAGTCATATTTCCATGGCATGCAGTGTTGGGAAGCTGGTTATGTTGAGTTTTTTTTTTTTTTTTTTTTTAAACCAAAGAGTCCATTAGGGGAGCAGTGCTTGCTTGCAAATGATCTCAATAAATTACAAAAGAGCGGCTTTTGCAATCGTCGATGATGTACAGATCTGGTGTTTTGCAAATAAAAGAAAATAATTTCCTGAGTTAGTTAAATGCATTTATAAATAGCAATGACGTCCTGAGGGCAGAAATTGACATTGCCTGAAAACCACACTTATATGTAGATAGTTTCCAGTTAGGCGGCATGCAGAGACAGGTTTTTTGCAACAGTAATTCGAGCAATGTGCAAATCAGAGATTCTGACACCTAAGTAAACTGTTTAACCGCACTCAGTTCAAGTGACTAGCCCTGGGTTTGTTGGTTAATGGATGACAGGGCCCTGCCCACTCATTCAGCTTGGTGAGACTTGTAGCAGTTACATGGGAGCGTCTCGGCGGCTCAGGTCCTGACTGGGATGTTGGGGGACTGGTGGTTTTCTGCGTACTGCCATGCAGTCATAACCATACTCCGGTCGCAGGCAGTGCACAGTGCGGAGACCGCATTTGCTGCCATCATTGGGATGATCGCCAGTGAAGAATTTGGGCAGTTACCAGTGTCACATCAAAGGCACTTTTTCTGCAGGAATAAAGTAACTCTTGGAGTCTTCATGCATGCTCAGTGGCGATCTGCATTCACCTTTTATGTGCTGAATGTCTGCTCTGAAATTAACTGTGTAATGTTCAAAGTGATGGGAGCCGATGCATGTGGCGTGAAGCTTTCCATGTTTGTGCTCTTGAAATGGTCGCAGGCTTCAAAGGGTTCACATCGCTGTCCGTGTGGTCCACGCCACTGGAATTCACATCTACTAGACAGGTGTGATCTTGCATCATCTTGGGCGCTTCAAAACCGAATAAGCGAAAGCGAGCAGCTTTGAGGAAGTCGGTTTGCTGAAGACCCGGCTTTCCTTTTAACGGTGACAAAACGAAAGAGGAAAGATGGATTACGAGTGGCGCTGTTATCATCTCAGCTCATAACCTGCTGGGAGATCCATACGAGCCTAGTGTAGTCGGTTTCCGATGTTGCGATTATATGCTTCTACAAAATAGTTAGGCTCTGCATCGCTTGAGATTGTGGAGCCGACAAGGTTCGTTTTACGGGCAAAGCGCTGACTGACTGTACAAAATATACGAGCGTGGTATTTCTAGAGTTGTGAATTTCCTCTGAGTTGTCAGTCAAGGGTCGCACGAGGTGAAAGGGTCACTTGCTAGTTGCAGAGGTTGGACGAGATCTGTGGTGTTCGACATAGTGCTGTGCACGATGTCGGTTGTCCCTAAGGCACAAATGTGCCTGGTAATGTAGTATAATTAGTGAACTGCGTACAGTGATCTATACCTTTGGACTATACAGGCAGAAGTCTAGAGGAATAGGCCTCCGCTCAGAATCAGCTGCATGTACCTTTCCAGTCAAGACAGTAATGTAATGTTCCAGAAGGGGGTTGCCCAGAGTTTGACTGGTCGGTGAGCTTTGATATGTGCCAGGTTCATAATGGGCTCATTTCACGGAGTTTAGACTTGAATAGTCATCTGAATTCTGATCATCTTTAGGCCGCAACACATCTGCGGTCAGAGATGATTGATTGTCACATTTATATGCCGGCCAAACTGGCTTTGGGACTGAAACATATTGCGCTGCAGCTGTTGTTGCTTGTGTAGAATGCATGTGATTGAAGGACTAATCCTTTTGTATACCAAAGCTTCAAATGCGGAGAGCAAGACCAGTTAGGGTTGCTTTTGGAGCAGCAAGCCCCCTGTGAGCTTAAATGGGCTGCCTGCTGTCTTAGCAAATACTGTATATCATCTGAATGGACCATTATATATCGTGTAGAACATTTTTTTGTCTTCAAGACAGACTGGTCAGCTTGCCTATCAATCAGTTAGTGGAAGCAGCAGGCCTGGTTCTGTCTCAGCAAATTAATTTTTACAAGAAATGGTTGGGTAAAACTGATTCTGTTCCCATCCATACTCATCAAAGTATCATTAAATATCTGCAAAGTAAGAATAATTTGTCTTCACTTACCATGAAGCTTTTTTCATTTGAGGGAACAGCTGTTTGTATGGGGCCAGTTGGCCCAGCGTGTACCTGAGAGTTCTGCTGCTCAGGGTGCGTTTTCTTTGTCTCTGGATTATGCCTTTCGTCATTTTAGAGGCACTTGTGTCATTGAGATCATGCGTGTTGGTCTGTGAGGAGCTACAGTGAGGCAAGGCCTCAGAGCAGACAGGCCAAGGTTGCTCACCTGACGTAGCTCCACTGAGGTCCATATGGCCATTAGCTAGCTGATCTCGGCCCAGCTCGGCCAGGGGTGCCGATTATAGGCAATTATTTATGCGTTATGGGAGTTCTGCTACACCAATTTCAAATGATACATGGGCGAGTGATTAACAAGCAATAAGGGGAAAAAATGTAGAGGTTTCCGTGTGCATTGTGAAGCAGATGATGTTGGGGGGGGAAATCAAAATTGCCCACTTTGCTAAAAAGTGGCATTTGTCCATTCCCTGTTTTGTCTGATGCTTAATTTAAAGCAGTTCCCTGGCTTCAAAAATGAGTGACAAAGACAGTGTATAGTAGCACATGACTTCATTGTTGGGAAGACTTCCTGGAAACATCTGCTGCCAAGTTAAATTTAACCTCCAGTTTACTCAGTGTCATTTAACAAGCTGCCGTAAAGCTTTGGCAGTGTTAACGTATGATTGCTTAGTATTTTTCATTAAAACTGCAGTAGCATCGTGGGTTTTTCACTTTTTGACACCTCTTTTGCACATCCCAGTGTCAGGGTCCGTGTGTGATGCAATAAAGATGCCAAGTGTGTTTAAAAACAGAACAAACAAGAGATCAAACAGAATGCTATAAAAGGTTTCTGTTTAGGGATCTTGGGAAATGCCTCCTTTAGGTTTGGTTTATCACGAAGAGAACACATGCGCCCAAGCAGAGGCTCGCTCCAGAGAGGGAAGGCAGTGAAAGCACAGCCATTATGGAAAGGAAGGAAGCAGATACTGCTGGAACTTGAGACTGTGCCACAACTGCCTGCGAACTATAAAGACAGGAAGGAAGTCTCCAGCATGCAATCCATCACGCAACTTATAGAAGGAGTGTATGGGTGCTGGAGGTACAGGCAAAGGTAACTGAAGATGGAGGGCAGCAGGCTGGTAGATAAATGTAAGCAAAAACTAAACCCTGCAGCCAAATGAATGATGCTCTGTGGCTGGTGTCCAAAAGGGCGGTTTAGATGGAGGAAGTTATGAGTTGGATGACGATGAATTGCAAAACTCTATGGACACAAACAGTTTTTAATGCCTTGAGAAGGAATCATCGGTATATTTTGATTGTTGAGGCACTTTCTTCATAACTGAGACGAATAAGCCGGAGGATATCTATACAGGCAAAAAGCATAAAAAAAAAAAAAACTTTCATTTCACTTAACCTCTTAATTCCAGCCTTGTTCACAGGACCACAGCAAGTAACCCTTTCTTTTTATTTTCATAATATGTTCTCTGAAAGTGCCTTTGATGACTAAAGCATGTTGGTTGTTTCTCTGTTTTTCAAAGTTTGGTAAAGGGGCAGCCTTGCAGTGCAGCAGGTAGTACCAGCGCCTCACAGCTCCTGAGCTTCAGGGTCAAACTAAGATTGCCCTTACTGTGTGTATGTGTGAGTGTGTGTGCATTTTCCCTGCGATGGCCTGGTGTCCCATTAAGAGCATATCGTCCTGCACAGGGTCCTGACTGTGAAGATCGCGTTCTAGGTTACTGAAAACAGAAGTACAAGTGTTTGGAAAGTAAATGTAGATTTTCAAGGGCAATTCACCCCTGGAATGAATGTGGAAAAGAGTGGAAAAAAGGAAGTAATGCAAATTAAAATATTACCAAATTAAACAGAAATGTAGAAGTATGCTGATGATGTCTAAAACTTAAACTTGCTAGTACATTGTTCTAACTGCAGTTCCTGTAAGGGTTGGCCTGCAATGAGCAGGACTGGTGTAGACTGGATACATGGGAAACCCAAATCACTCGCTCCACAGAAGACTTTAACCCAAAGCCATGCTGAAGGCATGAGTCACACACTCCCTCCTCCTGTCGGTGTCAGAAAGAAAATAGAGTTTCCAGCGAATGGTTTTAAGATAATGGTTGGTGAAAGGGGAATTTGCACCTCCTGACTTCAAGGAAAAGCTCCTCATTCACCGAAAATTATCAGGAACATGCCGTTTTTTCCTCGTAGGTGGTCTTCGCTCAGACTGCTTGCCTGTCATAGAGATGACGGGACCTACACTAGATGGTGGGCTGGAGCGGATCCCGGGATGGAAGCCTCTCAGATCAAACCCTGCACATTTTCCTCCTTCTTTCCTACTTCAAATTCCATTTTAAAGGGGAGAATTACATTTACTCTGGAACATTGTATTTAAAGAAACATACCATTCATTTTTACAAGGTATATGAATAAACACGTGTATATAGTTATCCACATTTCAGTGATGAGAATTTGTATTCATGTGGACCAAATCAGGACTTAAAGCTCCTTCCAACAGCAGTGAACAGTGTGAGATATGTACTCTTACCTTTTATATTTGAAGGGAATCTGTAACTTAAGGACGGAAACTGCCTTATTATGTTGTGTTATAATAACTTAACTATTGACGCAATTGTGTGCTATATGGTGGTATCTCTATCTATGAAGTCAAATCTCTGGTTGTTTGTCTAGTTGTTCTTCATGCAGGGCTTTGTTTTTCAAGCCATAGACTTGAAATTTGGCATGCAGGTGCTTCTCACACTAAGGAAAGTTTTTGTGCTGTAAGGTTCATTAAACTCCAAAAAAGCTTATGTAGTATGTTGAAAATGTAAGAATCTGGGTCTCTGACAAGGCTCGGAGAGGTGGATTAATGGCACGGTAACGTCTCTCTCTCTCTCTCTCACACACACACACACACACACACACACACACACACACACACACACACACACACACACACACACACACAGGGAGAGAAGGCAGGCCAAGTGAACTCAAGGCAACTTCAAGTCTTCTCTTAAGCAATGTCACAGTAGAAGTTTAAGAACCTGGAACCTTGCATCAGGCCTTCCTTACTTTTAAAAGATCAGCAGTCTTCATTTTGACTTTGGGTGTGCTGATTCATCTAGTTGCTTTTGAGCGGTGCCTCCCATGGTTTATGAAGGTATGATGCAACAGGTCAAGACAGCGATGAAGGCTTTCTCAACATGGCTTTTCTGGCAGAAGATTGTAGATGGATCGTATTAAAATCAGATGTTGTATATATAAATGCAAATGGATTTATGAATTGTGCAAACTTGTCTACACACATACACACTGTGTGTGTGTGTGCGTGTGTGTACGTACGTATGTACGTATAGTGTGTCTGTAATTCAAGTTAAAATGTGTAGAGTTTTATGTGTAGCATTTATGCTGTGGGTCACTTTTTCCTAAACGCAAATATAGTTGTCAGAACATTTAAATAGGGAAAACAAAATGCCTGATGAACTAATTGATTTATTTAGTGCATGTTCTATCATGAATTATGCAACAAATTGTTGACGTCCGAGGCTCATCATAAATAAGCGTCCTTTTGCTGCATTAATCCGCAGCGAAACTGGTGTGGCTCTGGCCTCTGGCCCCCTAGCCTGTATTTCTGTTCCCCGAGCAGTTCCTCTCGCTCCCCAGCAGCTCTACAGGCTGTACTCCCGAGGGCCGCAGCCATCTGACGCTCCTCCTGAGTTCTGATTATGTTCATGCCCCATGGGGAATCTCCCAGCTCAGATCTCACAATGCCATTCCTCCTCTAAATAGGCCACAAACATTGTGGAAGTAGTCGAAGATGCAAACCTTGTACCAGCTGTAGTTTTCACCGCAGCTGTGCTACAGGCAGACCGGAAAGGCTCAGGTAAGCCAGTCTCTGGTTCCTCACCGCTGCTGCTCAATTATAGCTGTAAAAAGATGCATAAGAAGAAATAATTAATGTCCACAAGCCTCTCGAGTGGGTTAGTGTGATGCTGCAGGAATCCGCTATGAGTTAAGAATAATTGCATGTGCCTTTTAGCTCCCACAGTCCAAAAATCTCTTCTGTTATTAATCGTCAGCTGATGTCTTTGTAGGAGGTTTCTTTCAGTGTGGGATAAAGGTGTCTTTACAAAAAAATTTACCAGTTCTGCAGTTTTTTATTTTATCAGAGCAGCGCTTTGGGGTAGTAGTTCTGGTGCCTCACAGGTCCTGGGGTGTAGGTTTGAATCTGCAAAATTTCCATGTTTTCCCCAGGTTTATGTAGATTTCCTCTGGGTGCTCTGGTTTTCTCCAACAGTCCAAAGACATGTGTTTCAGGTCAGTTTGTGACCCTAAATTGCCTTTATGTGTGTGTATGTGATTTTTACCTTGATGGACTGGTGGTCCATGCAGGATGTACCATGCTTCATGCTGTGCTTCTGGGAAAGGCTCCAGACCACTATACACCAGCTCTGGACCTGCGGTTATTTGATAATGGATGGATGGATGGATGGATGGATGCATGGGAGCAATTCAGGATGGTTATCCTACTCCAGGGATAAGAAGGTCAGGATTTAACCTGTGAAGATTCATATCGTAACATAACAGCCCTAACCACTACCTTGACTACCTGCAGCACTATCTGCTTCTTATACAGCACAAGGAGTTGTATCACTCTCTGCAGGATGCTGTTTGTGTGCTGTCATGTGTACCGAAATGAATGGTGTTCTTAGCTAGTATCACTAAGAAAGGAAAATGGAGATGGGAGATCTGTATCTACCCCAGTACAAGGTCGGAGTTCATAGTGGGGAAGAAATTACTCTTCAACTTTTCTTTGTGCTAATTTTTTACAGCTTGCCTGCCTTTGACACTGTGGCCTGTATAGCCCTGAGGAGGCAGAGCAGTCAAAGAGTCCCCTAGGACCCCCTGAGTGCTCTGAGCACTGCTTTACTCCTCATCATTTGTGATATCACACCAACCACACTCCCACCCCCCCCCCTCCAACATTAATGACCTGGAATGTCTGAGTGTGGTTTGAGGCTATGGTGGAGGGCTGCTTGCATCGTAAGCATAGACATATGTTGCTCTAGCCTTGGGGCGATGCCCACCAGATCACAATGGACTCGTCAAGCTCTCTAGGGACTTTGACAAACCCCCCCACCACACCGTACTCCAAAGCACAGCGCTTGTTTGTGCCTTAAATGGTCCTTTGGATTTATTCACAGGGATGACCATGGTTGGACAAGCAGATGATGGCTTGATGTCGAAACCACACTTGAGATGCAGCAGATACTGCATCTGGCCAAGTGAGGCGCAAAGAAAAAGAAGACATTCTTTTGTTCCATAACACAGAGTTTGTTTTTATTATGTTCAGTGGTAGAGCAGTCCATTGCTGACTTCAAAAGATAAATGTTTTGAACGAGTGGGTTTTTGCAGTTTTGATTTCTCTGAATGCAGCCGTGACGTAAAACCGTAAAGTGTGTGATGTTACCATGAGCGGCAAGATGTCTTATCATAATAAGTAGCAGTGATAGTCGCAAGCTTATTGCAATTATAGTTGTTGTTATTCTTATTGTTATTGTAAGCTTTGAGTGTACAAGGGTTCTACCTTAAAATGGCTCTCACTGCTTTTCCTGTAGTATCCAGCTGTAATTGGTTCCAGAAACTGGCAGTGTGCGCGTTTGGCCATAACACGTCCTAATGGCCAAATGAAGAGAATCCCACAAGGTTGCTGAGAAATTGATTTAACCCTTCACTGGGCTGGCTAAAGAAAACGGCAGGAGTGTCTTCTGTGGGTTCTGGAGGGGTGCAGAGACGAAAGATGGTTTGTGGTTGTTGGGATGCTGTTACAAGTCTACGTGTCTGGCCATTCATTGGCTTCACTGCTGGAATTTAAGACAGAATATCTTAAGGCACTGACACCTTGCAATTAGGTTGCCATGTCTGGGGAAAGAGCGCTTATACAGAGTTCACGTGTCAAGAGTCTCAGCCTTCTTACATTCCAGTGAAAACCTGAAATAAATATATCTGTGAATAAGAATAGTTTTTCATCAAGTGTTCGTCCAAGCTAATAGCTCTAATTCTTATTTTCATTAGACAGCAGCTCCTCTGCAGAATTCCCTTCTTCTCATTGTTACAGGACACATGTTTATAATGGTGTTTGTGAGCATATTTTTGTAAAGGTGCATCTTCGTGGTGTGTGAGAGTCAGAATGATATTAGTACGATTCATATATTGTTTTTAGTACCTCTGACAGTTGTTAGGCCTGCTGAAGAACACTGTTTTTATGACCGTGACCCTCAGCCATAATCTAACTCAGCAGCATAAGTATGCATTAAGCATATGAAATTGCACTTTAAATGTTACCAAAAGTAGGTTTTTTTTTTTTTTTTTTTTTTTTTTTTTACATTTGGGATACGTTTTTGGGATTTAATCCCAGGATTTTGGGATATCTGGGAAAAGAAATAAGAGTCAAGGAGAGGCAAGTGATTAGAGTGGTTAGCTGGGGGCTTCTCCATAAGCACACCTCAACATACACGGCATCAGAAACAAAGTGGGATCAACACAAAGGAGCTGTTATGCAGACAAGTGACCTTCAGTTTCATGCGATGCACAGGATAGGTAGTCAGACAGTGTGTTCAGATGTCTGCCGCCGTCTTTGTAAGTTTGAACCAGGTCGGGTCTGTGATTGGTGCAGGCTCCTATCCCTCACCCCCACCCATATGGTGTGTGAATCTGTGCATGAGTATCGCCGGGAAGGAGAACCCATATGTGTGTCTTTTCATTAGCTACCGAGCAAAACAGAAGCCCAGCCAACTGCGGCAGATTGATTGAAATTAATGTCATGTAAGATGTCCAGAATCGCATCTCCATTTGCATACGTGTCTTCAAACCCAAGCTGCACGATTCACAGATGACATGCTCGTGTTGAAATGCATTTTGTTTGTTTCAGATGAAGAAACAATGGAGGCCTGTGCAAGATGGGTTTTCAGGCAGCTTTTGTTGACTTCAAAGCAACTGCTGAAAACACTTTCCTGGTTTGTAAAATACTACACCCTTAATGATCACTTTGTGGCCAAGTTCTTTATCCTGTGCCTTGGAGGCAAATGGTGTTTTATGAGCTAAAAACTTGGGCAAGATCCAGAATACACGTGGAACCTTAGTCAGATTACATCCATGCCTCACAACATGCAGATCAGGTTATTTGAAACGGCCAAAATGCAACACTATTCCAAGTGCAACACTTCTTATTGACGTTACAGTATACAGTGCTGAATGTACAATGCGTTTAGTCAGCTCACCCTGTGGAATATATGATTTATAGTCAAATTACCATAAAGCTATAAAACAGTCGGCAAGAGAGGGCGAGTGAGTCAGTATGAGGAGCTTTGTAGGAACCATCTGTGTTGCAGTTTGCCTGGCACTTGGTATTAACACCTCTTTCTTATTACTTATTGGCCATATTGGTTGTTTTATTGCATTTTTAACACTGAGGAACTTCCACTCAGTTTTGTCAACCAAAATGAGGAATAATGTGTAGATAAAGTGGTGGAGTATTTTTCAATGATATGACACAGAGAACTTGTCTGCAGTCATCAGAGTCATTACTATAACAGTCAGTAACGCTGGTGAACAGTAAAAAAAAAAAAAAAAAAAACACAGCTCTGGGTTTAATTTTTGCTTCACTCTTTCTCTCCTGCTAGTGATGCTGAAATGTGCAACAGGCTCACTGTAACGTGTATGGAAAGGCTGGATGGGTAGAAGGCAATTGAAAGGCGTTTGTTTGTCCACACGATCTCCAGGCACGAACGCCACGACGTGTCCGCCAGCATATCGCAGACTCATGGCTGCCATCCTCCACCAGCTGCCAACCTGCTATGGCTTCCCATGGAAGGCGTCCGCAAAGCGCACCCAATCGGCTGGGTGTCAGCTCGAGTCTTTGGCGCTCGTAGCAGAGGAAATCCAAGCTTGACTTTGTTGACTTCTTTAGTAGCGATTCCCGTTTTTCCCTTCTGTCTGACTGACTTTGACAAACTATGACCAGCGTATAAAAGAAGTATAAAAACGACTAATAAAGCCCTAGACCTCCGCATTCAACACTCTAGAAAGACTGAGGGAATCGGTTGGCCAGTATCTACCCCCATGGCTCTGTCAACGAGGAGGTGGAGCCTTTGGAGCGGAGCGGATCTCTATTGATCAGGCATGTCCCGCACTCACAAAAGCGCTCAAACTCATTTAACAGCCACAGATACTAGACACACATGACCGTTTCCATAAATACCCACATCTGAGGCAGTTAAGTAGGGAGAAAATGCTATTAAATCTTTCATTGAGCAAAGGTTTAAAGTTCTGGGGTTAGTACACCATAAATCTCCTCTGGTTTTTTATAGATGCCTTGAATACTTTAAGTCATTTCATACAGGCCTTTTAACAAGCATATCAAATTTGGCAACCGCCCTGTTTGAAGAACTACCTCCGCAGAAAGCCACAAGCTGAGAAAGAGAAAGATGTATTTAATTCCAAACGGTAAGCTTTTTGAAATGCTGCCCACAAACATTCCCTGCACAATATGTGGATCTCACTCTTAGTCATGCGGTGGCTCAAGCTCTTTGTGTGGTACTGATGCTCTTTCAAGGTTCAGTGAGTGCATTTGTACCGAAATAAAATGACAGTATTGCAGGCGTTGAACCAGCGGAAGGGAAACATTTGTCTCGTCTCTGACCACTGCGGACTCATTGTGATGATGCTGTTGGGCCGGATCACCCTGTGGGTCATCTTCCCAGCTCCTGACAACTGACTAAGCCAGGACTACTGTTTGAAACAGAAGAAATAGGGAGGATGGAGCTTGTGATAGTGCACTGAATAACATACAGGCAGTTACTTGGAGCTCACCTTGTTCTTCCTTTTCTTGAATTGTCTCCTGTTGTAGTGTGGAGACAGGAAGCTAAAAATTAGACCACAGTGCCTTGACCTTGTTTGCCCTAAAGTCTTAGTATGCCGCTACCGCAATTTCTGCATCTCATATTTCATTCACAAGTTTTGAATGTTTTCTGCAAGTTCTCAGTGTTCTCTGTGGTAGATGTGTTCATGGTCTGGATGTCTTGTATTGGTCTTGACAAAACTCTGGATTCTGATGCTCACAACCAGAGAAGCCGATGGTCAGAGCACAAACGGGCGGATATCTGGGCAGCCAAGAATTTTAGCGAAGCCGAGGCGGCAGTGAAAATGCTTTGAAGAGAAAGCTAATCCGTTGCAAACTGATGCCACGCTATGGGTGTTCTTCAACCCATGTCTGCAGCTATAATGGCCAACTTGTGGAAAGTCAAAGGGTTTTGCTTGCCATAGCTCAAGGATCCCCCCCAAGTGTAGCTTAAATTTTTTAAAACAAATGCTGTAGCCACCACACTGGGATGATTATACTGGATGATCACACGTGACCAGCTCCGTCTTCTGCTAAACCTCGTCTGCTTAAGATGCGCAGCTTTCGTATCAAGATAAGGAGCGGCATATCTTACGCTCAAACTTGACAAGCTGAATGAGGTAGGACCAAACTTTAAAACAAGTGAATATTTTTCATTTTAGTCAGACTGCATTAGAGGTTCAAGGCTTTTCCATTATTAAAAGACATTGATGTACCACCTCCAATGCATCACTGTTCTATCGCATTTGCAGCTTGATCTATAGGTCTGCATCATGTAACAATGGGTACTTGCAAGGCAAAGTGCATTTAAAAGGTGTGTGATTTAATGACATAAAAATCAATTACTGGAGTAAAAGAAATCACTTCACGGTTACTTCATTTGGTCCCAAAGCTGTTTGGTTCCTTTTAGCTGCAATATCAAATGCAAATGTTGGTGCAGCCACAGCCGTGCAGACTGCAGGGAGACATTTACTTTGCATTAGTGCATTGACATTTGTTGGTTGACGCAGTGTCGTGGACAGATTCCTGACCATGTGGGGTCACTCTCACTGCAGTAGTACAGTTTGAATGCTCACTACATTTTATTTAATACTTACAGTACATTTGAATGTGTAGAAGTATATGCAAGTGGACCAGGAACAAACCTGGCAAAGTTATGTAGAATGTATGAACAATGTAAAGTGATGTTTGCCGTAAACTTGTTTTCAAATGTTGCTCTAAGGTGATTTGTTTTTTTTTTTTTTCTTATTTTTTGCCTCTTGTCTGACAGTTTTACCTGATGATTTACAGTTTAATTTATGGAACAGAATGGGTTATTGGATTGATTCATAATACGTGCATGATACCAGATGAAAGAGCCGCCCCTGCAGGTCCTCTTGAGACTTCAGCCCTCAGGTTAGCTTTCCTCCTTCTGCAGTTCCTTTGTTTTATCATTCTAGCAATGTACCAAGCACATCGCCGATTCGCCCTGTCACAGCCCCGACGGGAAGTTCCTCACCGACAGAACGTGGGAGGGTCTGCAGAGAGCCATGATTGTGGGCCAAACCACATGTTATGCCTGGAGCTATGCTGTGGCTTGGGTGTGCAAGTAAGAGTGTGCCCCCCGTTTGTCCCCCCATCCAGAAAACCTGATCGAATGGACCACTTTTATTCCCAGACACGGCCCACAACGTGCCAGATTCAGTTTTAGGATGCAAGGCCTTACTCTGGCTGACTAGGGAAGCTATCGCTACTTGCCACAGCACGCTAGAAAACCATAAGCGGTTGCAAATGATTTCAGATTTCCTTTTTGCACTTCGGACCTTGATTTCTCTGTTGAATTCACATTGAACGGGTTTATTCCTGCAGTGTATGATTTTCGGTGGACTTTTGTAAGCATTTTGGACTGCATTTTGGAGCAGTTAAGTGTTTTCTTTCACAAGCCTTGTATTCTGTTACTCTTCCCCTGCACGTTGTACCTTTGTAGCCCTCAGGTGACAAAGTGTAAGTTTAAACCCTTCGGTGCATCATGTGCTTTCAAAGCCACATTTGAGGGCAAACTTCAGTTTTTGCTTATTTATATTAGTGCTACTTGTTAGCGCTGAAGATCGATTAGTTGGTTTCCTTGTTAACCGGGTCTGTTGTCTGCTGAAGTGAGCACCACACAGGACATGGCTTACTGAGAAGTTCTCCCATCGAGTCGTGACATCTTTCTCGTGGTGGGTAATGGGAAGCAGAGAAGGTCTATTGTCTGGCCTCCTAAGCAGCTAACCACAGGTGGCCATGGAGAGTCTAAAAGAACCACATTAACCAAAAAGTAGGAGGTGGAGGAGGCATCTGGTCTCGTTCTGGCGACGGTCTGACCGCAGGGAGTGACGCTCCCGCCTCCACAGCCTCTGTGGGAAAGGGGGGACTGGGAAGATGAGCCGCTTTCCCTCAATGAGCAGCCCCCCCCTCCTGCTGACTTGGTACGCTACACGTTGACCCTGGTGCCATGCCTCTGTCACCTCCCACACTGCTGCCCTGCTACCACGTGCAGCTCTGTGGCCAGGCCTCCCCGAACTTCTGGTGCCCTAAGCTTGTGTCACAGCTCTCCTCATTGTGTGGATTCCACCCTCAAGCCCAAACATGCAGTAAAGGCCAGTGGAGTGTATATTTTGATAAAGAGGACAGGACACCGTGAACTCCCACTGCGTTTTTGTGCAAGCTTGAGTTGCTGGTAATCTCTTATACAGCTGCAGTGTTTTACATTTAAGCTCATGTTTATGCTCTTGCAGACAGCAGTACAAAGAAGAAGCAAAGCCCTAAACAAATGCTACCTGTCTTTTTTCTCAAGTTTTCATGGATCTTCTTCTCGGAGACTCTACTTCGTGAGAACTAAGCTGTTACGGTGAATAAGAAAAAAGAGGAGTATGGTTTTCTCAACCAGGGGCAGCTGTTTGTTTACGGAGGTAGCGGTGTGTGTCCACCTTCTTCTCACCTGTTTCCGCAGAACATGAGGCAGCACAGACACGTCACAGGTGCTGTTTTACCATTTTTGAATCAAATTCATAGCTAATGAAGCTTCTACCTCAGAATCTCACTCCTGTGCGTTTTTATATGGTATTTCCTGGAAGATCTCAGTGGTGTTTTAAATGTAAGGCTACTCTAGGTACTGGGAATGAGGCAGAATGCAAGCTTACTGGAGCATGGTTCACTCAACTGTCCCACAGATCATTAAGAAAAAGTCTGATTTGTCCACACCCATATTTCTGTTAAACCAAAAGCAAAATTGTATTTTTTTATGGTGTTATGGAATGTAGGATGCTTATTCTGGCAAGAAATCTGGCAAGAAATTTTGATGTGGTCCACACAAGATTCCTTTACTAATATCCGAGTGACTCTGGCATCACTTTCACTATAGTCTTTTTTTTTTATAAACCATTTTTGATCTGTGCAAAAATTCCTATAAATTCAGGAGTGTATGGTCCTCTTTTTTCGGCACTCCTGAGAGACAAGACCCCTCTTAAGTTCTATAACCGTTCAGCTTTGCACTGTATTACCTGTAGGTGAGAATGAAATAGAATTATGTTGGTGTGTTTGGGAAATTCTGCTGCTAAGTCTCATGCTGAGGTTTATATATGTGTGAGTGTGCGGACCAAAGTGATGATGTGGCGAGTTTCATTTTGGATTTATTTCAGGAAAATAGTTGTCCAAAGGTCAAAAGCAAACTCTCCCATGCTGTCTTTATGTAAGGTGAGCACGCGAACTGTAGTTTGCTCAAGGAGTTGGGTCGGAGTCGCCTTTGGTCTGTCTTCTCTGCATTGTGACCTGAGAGCTGCTGCCAGGAGTAATTGTTGTTTTTTAGGTGGAAATGACACAGTTTACTATATATACCACTACATAACTGCAGAACACCCCGGTGAAACTGAATGCTGACACATTCTCTCTCTCTTGAGCAAGAGATCCCACCCTAACAGCCTGGGTGGTGGCTTGCGCAACCGGGGCACGTGCGAACGGGGACGCCGATCTCCACAAATCTGTCACCCGGTGAAGCCGAGAGACACGCTGCGGCAGTCGGCTTCCTGTTGGCAGTTTGCGCCATTTAACCCTCCGCTCAGAAAACAAAGTAACCTTTGTTCAACATCTTGTTTGTGTGACAAGGGCACAGATTCAGCAAAGGTGTTGCCCATTAAGGAATTTAACCCCCCACACAGGCATGTACCGTCAGCGGTTTTCGAAGAAGCAACTCTAACCCCCCCTCACCCCCATCGGTGTGACCCCACCTCGCCAGGACCTGCTGTGGCTCGCACTACCTAATAAAGATCTGCGCTCCATGAAACAAGCAGTGCAGATGAGTCACGCTCAGCTGCACTTGTTTTGTATGAGTTGAACCTTGCGGTTGATTCCATTCATGAGGGAAGCTCGGTGAAGACAGTGAGATGTTGTGGAGCTCCTCTTTTGCGGCCCCCACTCGGCACCCCGAAATGCTTCAGCACAGACTCAGTTCTCTTGGTCAGACCATCCGTGGTAGATTTTCATTTGTGGAGGATAGCTGTAGGATTGATCTTCATCAGGTTACTCTCACACATTGCCAGGCGGGGTTTATGATAATAGCACTCTGGAGACCCTGATGGTCTTGAATGTGTAGACGTTGGACAGGATAATTATCAGGAAAAATTACACCATAGGTGCGGTGTGCCGTGGTCCCAAAAAATGTGGCAGGACAAAACGGACCAACCAGTCACATGGGTGACCATGCAATAACAGCAAGGCACCCTGCGCCCCCCCCCCCCCCCCC
>UFQX01005288.1:477212-549562 GCA_900497675.1 Arapaima gigas | reverse complement strand
GCACCCTGCCCCCCCCCCCCCCCCCTTACTCCGACGAGATCTGTCTGGCAGAGGGCCCCACGCAGCACCAGAGCACGGAGAATCGGGGCGCTGTGACACAATGGTTTCGAATGGCCTGGAACGCTACGGCAGCTAATTAATCTGATACGAGCTGCGCTCGGCACACAAAAAGGCCAGTCAGAAGCCTTCAGACCCAGAAGCCCTTGCACTGACAGAGGTTTCTGGTGTCACTGAGTACACAAGTCCCCATATGACTGCAGGGGGTGGGGGAGCTAGCAGAACACAGTGGGCAACCTCACAAAGTCCTGTTCCAAATTAGCTTTAAGCAGGATCTCTGGGCCCGCTGGCCTTGCCGTGCATTAGTCGCACGGGAGGAGGGCGGAGCCTGAGGGCCTGCGGTGTCCAGCAGACGCAGCGACGTCCCCTGCGGCGCTCTGACTCGACAGCTTACCCAGCAAGGATGATTAGCATCATTATATCCTCTTTCTTTATTGTTCTCAAGAAAAATCCTGGTGTTAAAGACGACAACAACATGTGATGCGAAGCCCCTACGCCCCCCCCCCCCAAACCCCCGCCAGCCGCGAGAGGTGAGGTAACATGTTTGCGGCGGACCCCCGTGTGCTCGCTGTGCAGGCGAGGGTGGCAGAAGGAGCCCCTAATGAGGCCTGCTTCCCAGCACCACCTGTCACTGAGTGGGCACCCCCCTTCCAGGTGCGATCGTAGACTCAGCCTCCCCTGGGGGAGGGGTGCTGGGGAAGGGGGGGGCAGCCGAGCACCCCGACCCTGGGAACTCGGGGTTTATTAGAGATCGCTCTCAACCGAGAGGAATGCTACTTCCTACCCCCAGCGGCCTCCTCCTTTCAGGCTTGAGATGAGGAAAGAGTGGGGGGTGATGACAGAAGGAGCAGGAGAGAGTCGCACACGGGTTGATGGATGCCTGTTTTCATTCTCGCTGTCCGATAAGGAGAGGATATTTAAACAGCCAGGCATTTCTGTACAGGACAGTTCCTGTGTCCTGTAAAAATGCATGCGGTGCTGATCCCGGGCAACACTGCTCCTCTGTACTGTACTACCGAGCTCATAAAGTAGGTGGCGCAGTGGTTAAGGGCAGCACCACGTGATCAGAGGACCCGGGATTAGACCCCTGCCTCTGGTCCTGCACAATTGATCAATGTACTTTGTGTGAATTGATAAAGGAAACATGAACCAACTGTATAAACGGGTAAATCACAATTCTCTTTGTGCCCAAAGTTACAGTTACACTGTAAGCTGAAAATGAAGAGATGATTATTAAAATGAAGGTATTGATACTGCTGACAGTTTACTGCACTATTTGTATTGTTCCTGAACCTCACTGTGCTTCACCGGTTGTCTTGTGTACCTGCAGGCCCGTGGATGGGGGAAGGAATGTCATTCCGGGCTATTCTACTGGTTCGAACGATACAGCAGAAAAGAAGTGTTCTGTACCTGCAGTACAGGTATCCTGCAAAAGCCACAAACCTGTGAGAAGGTATTGTTTCGCAGGGCCAAGACATTTTTTTTTCGGTGGGGTTGGGGGGTTGTGGCGATTCCATCAGACATATGAGTAGTTGTGCACCTGGGCTTTCAGAGCGAAGCACGCAAAATCCCCCAAGCTTGTGTTATTCCAGCGGATGAATTTCATGACAATTAAGTCAAGGTCGAGAGAACCAGATCCAGTAACCTAAACCCGGCTGCTCGCTCATCGGTCCGGTGGATGAGCTTATCGCCTGGATCCCCCCGATCTGCGCTGCGCGGCGTGTCTGAAAGCAGCGTGTTCGAATGCACGTTCCTCTGCCTTCTGGACGAGGACGTGGGCCCCGTCCTGTCAGTCCAGAAGCACAAAGCCTTTTATGTAACGGCGCAGTGAAACTCAGGTGCGGACGGTACTTGACCCGAGTGCGCACAGCCATCGTTCTCTGAAACGTCTACCCGCTCAGGTTCAAATAGTGACTGCATAGTCTCAATAGAATGTCCCTTGACATTAACCGTACAGTAGAAGTCCAGGTGCTCAGGACGGAATGGAGTAGCAGGTGGCACAGTGATTAGAGCCGTCCATTTGCAGTCGGGGGTCCAAATCCCAGCTCCTTTTCCCAAAAAAAACGTCAAGTTTGCACACTAAGCTACTTACCATTTATACGGCACAGTGATTTTTATTGTGACAGTTTTACGGTACTGTGGCAGGGAGGAGGAATTTGAACTGAGGCAGCGACCAAACCTTTACACCACCTGTCGACTCAAATACCCAATAATAAGCTAAACAGTTTTTGGGAACAAGGATGCTTACAGCGTTTTGTTGCTGTGAACACTGGTCTGTTTTGGGACTCCTTTTATCGCTCTGCATTGTGAGTAAAGGCGGTGCTCGACAGAACCCTGTAGCCTAAAAAACATGGTCCTCGGCGCAGGGTAACGCAAAGCCGGAATTTCCTGGATCTCTCCTCAGAAAGCAGCTCCCCAGAGCGTCGTGGGCCCGATTTTGAGCCGCTCTTCTGAAACACACATATGTCAGAGGAGGCAGCAAAACAGACTCCCTGTCATCTTCACTCAGCTGCCAGTTGGATTTATTTGTGTGCATTTTCAATCAGTGTTTCTTGTTTTGAATCTGTTACCCAGCCAGTGAGAAGGGGAAGTTGGAGCCAGCTAGAGATTTACACTGCCCTCCTTAGGCATTCTGTGGTATTGCAGGAAATTATCCGAAAAGTTTTTAAAACTCTCTTCAATTGGGTGTTTTACACAGTAAATTTATTTCCAGTTGCATATTTTGCAGTCTTATTTGAGATAAAATGATGAACTGCATTGTTTGTGTGTGGTTCACAGGCCATGACAATAGAAATGCTCCTACATCTCTTACCAACACGTGCAGCCGGTTTAGGGAGCAGAAGACTTCACATCTGCAAGTGGACAACCCCCCCTGTAAGATCAGAGCCAGCATCCTGAAGGCTCAGAGGGCTGTGTAGGAAACAGGCTGGATTGGACACAGTGCCCCCTGATACCTGTTTGCTTCATGTGTCCACAGCCTGATCATTTTCTTATGATCTTTCTGTGGCGAGGAGGGAGACGGGAGGTATCGTGATTTCATCTTGCTTACAGATGAAAACGCCTGCTCTCTGTAGTCTCTGCTTATTTATACCAGTGCAGGATGCTGTGTCACTGATCACATGCAAACCTGCCTCTGTTCTTTACTAGTTTTAGCATACGAGGGTCTTGGATCATGTGCAGCAGGTGGCCCAACCCCAGCTTCAGAATCCTGGTTAATATATCTTTTTTATATCTGTGGAATCAATTCATACAGAGTGGTAATTACCAGTAATTTTATTTAGCCATTAAACTGTTCAAGATGGCTCTGGGGATGCATTCCTGGATGAATCCATGCTGAAGAATTTTAGGGTACTGTAAGGCTGTACAGGTCTTGTAAACCAGATGTAAATTGTGGAACAGAACGGGGCAGGGTCTTGTTACACGGCCATCTGTGGTTCAAAACGAAGCAGTTTCAAGTGAAGCCTTCCCTTTGTCTTTCTGCTTGCCATAGGTGGTTGTTGATGTCAATTTCCAAGGTGAGGCGTATGGTGTGTTTGTGGCCCACGCCCCATATGAAAGATTTCTTCTAAGTTGGGTACTCTTTTGGTATTGTGGTAATTTCTGTGGCAAGAGGGGTGCAGGTTTAACTTACCCTATCCATCCATCCATCCATCCATCCATCCATCCATCCATCCATCCATCTCTTCGGAGACAGCAACATCTTTCCTTTGCTCAGTCAAATTCGTGTCTGACAAAACCCTCCATATTTCTCTTCAGGTAGGTGGTTCTGAGCCCAAGCAGATGGGCCGAGCCTGGGAAAGCCACAGTGCAGAACCGCTTCAATGACGGAGCAGCACCAGAAGCCCGAGGAGCATTGATCTGCCCCCGCCCTACACCACTCCTCTGCCGTCTGTAATGAGCTCATGTCTCTGGGAGTGTGAGACTGCTAACTGGGGCCTTTGTCGGGCCAGTCCATTCAGGAGCGACGGCGGCATACGCTTGACTTCGAGGAGCCATCCTCCATTGTGAAGGAACATGCCTTTAGGCAGCTTCTCAAGGAGCCGTCGCGAGAGATTTCAATGGCTGTCTCATTAGCGCCAGCGCTCACGCAGAGGGGAGAAAGCGCTCTTCTGATGTCCTAACAACCCAATTTACAGAAGGCTGGGAAATTCATTATCCGGGCATTTCATTAAGCTGGGCGGGGAAATGCTCACATCTTCCTCGCACTACACCCTGCGCCCTCCCCTCCACCCTACCCGGCTGGACACAGGCGCCCTGCGTGCAGCTTTGTCTTGCAGATGCCACGGGCACGGAGCAGAAACGCCGACGGTTACTAGCAGGCCGCCGCGCATCGCAGCTGTGGGCAGAGCTCGAGCGGAGCTTCGGTGGCCGTAACCTAGCAACGACAGGCGAACGCTGGCTTGGGCACGCGAGTCTCCGTGCCAGCGCTGGGTACCAGTGTGTGGGCTCCCGGTCGCAGCTCACTGGTCGATGACATTGAGGGAACGCTTTTGCTCGGCACGATTAGCGTATCTCGGTTGCACAGCGGTTTCACAGTGCAGTAATGGAGGTATTAAATTAAGCCCGGAACGGAAGGAAGGGCTTCCTTGGCGCGTGGCTTGTTTTGTTGCTTTCCGGCATGTTCGCCAGTGGCTGCTAGACCGTCGCGAGGACTCGACACAAAGATACAAGGCGCGGCTGCGGCATTGTGGTTAGAGTTCTTTGTTTTCATAATGGTTGCCAAAGAAAGGGAATTTTCCAATTTCCCAGTCATGTCGAGTCCCGCACTTCAGAGGCCTCTGCGTCACGTTGTCGAGCAGCTCAATGGCAGCTCGATGGCGGGGGGTTCGAGAGCAGCGGCAAAGCAGCGTCGCCATGCTGGGCTTTTCTGAATTGTTTTCGCAGCTGCGAAGAGCCACGGAGCAGAGAACTGGCCCAAGGTGTTGTCGGCTCTGCGCCTGCCGCTGCATCGCCGAACCCAAATCAGTCACGGCATGTATGGAGATGACATCATGAAGCGCATCGGTACCCCCACCCACCCGCTCTGGCTTTGTTGTTGCAGAGGCTCAGCGTCGTCCTGGGGGGGGGGGCGCTCCTTAATTTATGAGCTCAGGGTCTATCTCCTGCATCTTTGATTTATTGCACTGATGACCTAACTTTCATACATTTATATTTGGGAGAGGGGGTTTTGATCTCATTTCGGGGCTTATTAAATCCCCGCCGAAGTCGACGCGACTCGTTCTCCGGGGCGTGCAGCTGGAGGTGAAAATCGGGCCGTCCAGGTGGCTCCGGCTCCTTCTGAGCGCCGCTTGATTTTGTCGCTTCATAGCCCGAGTGAGACTCAGTGTCTTTGGTGAATTTTTACTTTTCGGTTTTAAGCGGCTTCGCGCGGACCTTTTTTTCACAAATAATGGAAAACAGATTTCTTGTCAACAAACAAGTTTGGTTTCTTACTTGCGTGGCAAAATGGACCGAGCGTTGGAAATTTTCAGAGGGTTCACATTTTGCAGGCAGATGTGAACGAGGTAGTTCAGGTTACGCACTGAAGATGACAACAGCAACTCGAGGGAATTGAAGCTAAAACCTTCTGGGCACAAAAAAATGTTTCCTTTTCCACATGACACCCCCATACAAACAGTTCAGGACTCATTGTTCACTGCATGTTTCCTCAAATAATGCTGAAGAGAGGGAGTTGTCACCTTGTATTCAAACCACCTTCTCTTGCTCCAGTACCTATGATCAAGGCTCTGATCCCGAATAGAGTAGAAATTGACTTGGGGTTTAAACTGGTGGACGTAGCTTAGCATTCGAACCTCACACTGGAGCCTTTATGAGTGAGGAGAACCGCGTGCTGTGGAGGGATACGTTAGTTGTGTGTAAGTTGACTAACCTGACAAAGCAGGTCAAATTGGTGTAACAGATGTTTCGGCCAAAGCCAGGATGCCGTCATTATAGTGGTCTACGTTGCTGGACGTTCCAGTCGGACCTGCAGGGTCCTTCAGACTTCTCTCTTTCCCAGCATTGCTGCCATTGCTAGGTGACAGCCCAGTCCCGGGCAAGCATGCTGCCTGCGGTCAGCCCCGAACGCTCAGGAACTCAAATCTGTGACCTCTGACCTCGACGTGAGAAACGCTCTTCCTGCCCTGCGGTCACATTCCGAATTTCCTGGTGCTAGTGCACCCTGGTGGAGGAGGTGGAAACTGCGGCGAGGGGCTGGCGGGGATGCTGCCATGGCTGCGCCACTTGGGACGTAGGTGGGGTGTTGGGTCAAATATCTGAAGCTGTTGTACCCTGTAGTGAGTTAATTTTCAGTGATGCGGTCTGATGTATATATGGATGATGTGTAAAAATTGAGTATGAATTTGATACGGTGCTGTAATAACTAGGGAGAAGCTGCTACAGATATCAGATTATTCAGCCTGGTCTGGAATTATCCGGAGATGTGGGCGCAGATAGCCAACCCTCTCTCTACCAACCCCCCCCCGGGGTGCTCTGTGTTGGCAGCTCCTGTCAGTCCCGGAGCAGAAGTGTACCGCCACTCGCTTTGATGATCTCCCAGCAGTTGCTCCTCAGATCTACCACTGCCCGCTCAACCTGTCTCCTGGTCTCACCTTTCATCTTGCCCGGCTCGCGGACCCAGGCCCACGGACCCCGCCTGAGGATGTCAGTCCGCCGCAGTCCCTGTCCATCTGTTTTGTGTTGCGCGGGCCAGACGACTCACTCGCTGCCACTCGCGACCCCCCCCCCCCCGCACTCTCACAGCGGTAGCTCTCCATCCTTTGATTCCCGCTTCATTAGAGAGTCATCTTCCAGGCTGAGGATTGGTGGCGGGGGCATGAAATCTGTATCGGGGGGGGGCAAATAATCCATGACCGCCTCAGTCCTGTACTGCACACTGCTCCACGTGGCCCACTTTACGATCAGGTCCTGGTGTTTCGGTGAACCCGGCGCTCAGCTTGCCCCCCGACTCGACCGCGTGGGACTCGCACTTCCTCTGTCTTTGCTCTATCTGGATTTGGGCTTTTTTGGGTTTAGTGGATCATTGTTCACGTCAACATCAACATTTTCATGTTCTATTTTTTTCTGGTTTCTCTCCTGCAATTTTTTGTTTGTAACTGTATCCTGATTAAATAAAACATAATGTAGAAACTTTGGCTGTCATCCATCGTGGAATTTGATGTAGGATTTCTCTCCGTTTAGGACACACAAAATCTGAGTAGCTTTATTTCCGAGGAAGCAGTTACGGAGCAAATGTTTGGACTGTGCAGCAAGCACGGATCTTCTCATGGAGGGAGCATGAGTAAGAAGGTTGCTGGTTCACGTCTCACTGCTAAGTTTCAAAAGTGTTGCCAAAGGCTCAGTTTTAACCTCCTGTTTCATATGTGCTTTACTATATTATAAAAGAAGAGTAAAGCTAGACGGAGCCACTGCAGCGTCAGTTATTGCATTTGTTCGCCCGTTGCTGGGATGCCTGCCGGCCACCCGCTGCTCTGAACAGTGTAAAGTGTGCAGTTTGCGTAAAGAAGGGTTTTCAAACCTGTCAGATACAGACTTGCACAAGGAGAAGTGGAAGATTTTCCTCTAACCAACGTTAGTCCAGCTCTTCCGCCTCGACTCCCTGTAGGTGCACACGCGTGTGGGGCAGGGCGAGGTGAGGGCGATGGTCAGCTGAAATTGTAGCGTCACGTTTTACTTGTCCAACGGTGGCATTGCTGCAGGGTTGTGCATCCCAGCTGGTGCAGCGGGAGTCGGGGCTGGAAAGGCAGATGGTGTGAGCTGCTGAGATCGCGTGCAGCACGAAGCAGGGATAAGAGGGTCATCACCTGAAGTTCTCCGTCCCTGGGTGCCTCCTCATAGCCCTTTGAATAGGAAAGTGTCCTTCTGCTGATGTTGGGGTTTTTTTTTTTTTTTTTTTTGGTGTGTGTGGCAGCTACTTCAAAAGCCCCAGGCAAAGCTCCTGCCCCCACCCCATCCTATCCCAAACCCCAAACAGCGATCCTGCTGATCCTCGACATATTTCATGTAGAGCAGCGTAGAGTCTGCAAAAGACAGATCGAGACTCACAGTGGATATCACCATACCTTTGAAATATTAACTGTGTCCTCTTTTTATATTCGGGGGAGAAAAAAAGCCCTCACATAGATGGCATCCGGGGTAAAGTGTGGTAATTGATTTTGAGAAGAATCGACATGTGTCGGCTACCATAGATTCCCAGAGTGCGGTTTGTTGGCCAATAGCTGTTGCACCTGTTCTGACAAAGTGTACCAGTGTGGTTCACACTGGCATTGGTGCCAAACGAAAGAAACAAAGTCCCGCCATCTGGGCGCTGGGATGTATTTCCAAAGACAATCAGTCCTTGGAAAAAAAACTAATTCTGGAAATTTTGACGACGCTAACAAATACCGTTCAGTTTATTTGGCTCTTATAGTGGTTTTTGGATCTTAATTTTTCTCTTAAGAAGATAAAGTGTGCAGTAAAATGTCTAACGATTTTTGCGCCGCATATTTCTTCTGAAGTTGGACGCTTTTCAGCTGTGCTTGGTTAAGAAAGGAGGTCCTTGCCCTGGGGAGTGGAGACTGGCTTGTTACTTCCACTGGGGTCCAGACTCGCTGGGTGACTTGAGCAGGGTTTGGGTTGAGGTCCCTCAGCTGGGAAGTCAACTCAAGGCTGGGGCTTGGACCAAAGTGCAAGGCCTCAGCGATCCAAAGCTGTTGCCGAGGAGATAAAGCAGGGATTAGCCGGAATGCAGGGCGAGCGTATCGTTCTTTCAGGGCCCGTGGGCTATAGCAGAAGGACTGTCTTTTTTTTTTTTTTTTTTAAACCCCTCCACCCCCCCTGCTGCCGTACGCCCTCACCGCCCCTTTCATTATTCACCATACTTGTCACGAGGATTAGACAGACGGGTTGCCTGGTGACGGTGCCGAGGAGGTCTTTGGCACACCTGCACGGAAGCTGACACCCTACGCTGCCACGCCCTGGAGCCGCTCTGCTTGTGGGAAAACCGAGTAGAACGGTAGTGTTCGACTCGGTTAGCCGGTTAGAGTTTACCTGGTCCGCCACGTCAACAGAGGAGTCCCACCCGTCTGTAAAATTCTTATACTTAGTCCAGTAAATTTGAGCAATTCATATTTTCAATGTGTTTTTTTTTCCAATTAGAGGCGACCTCGGGCTTTTCGAAAGAAGGCAAAGATGACTAACAAACGTGGGTGAATTTTGGAGCCGTAAGAAAAATACACTGACATGGAGAACGACAGTGCAGCCTGGGGACTGGATGGGGGTGTTTGATACCTAGAGATGACTTTTACAGCGTACAACCCTTTTGGGAGATTTTTTTTTTTTTGTTTAATTCCAGTACCCTAGCGATCTCCACAGCAGAACTAAAACAAAACAATGAAATAAATGAACGACGAACGAGAACTTTAATGATTCCGAAAGAAATTTGACGAGACTAAACACAAGTGGTGGCAGACGCGTGAAATTGCAGTGAATCACGTTGAAGACAAGCACATAAGAAACAGCGGAAATGAAAGCAAATAAGAAAAAGAAAAACAAATAAAAGTGGTGCCCAACACCACTAGGACTACAAGAGGTCAGTGCCATCCTGAGGGTGAGGGGATCCAATGTGTAGCCTAATGGCTCTAGACCTAAAGTGGCTCCCTGGAGCAGCGGGACCAGCCTAATACTGAAACATGGCAGCATCACATCACAGGTTACTGTTAGCTGGACCCATTTCATATTCACGTCTAGAGTCTTGAATAGAAGTTCAGTTTTGGATGTGGAAATGTACCTATTTTCTCTTTCCCATTAAAGCACCTCATTTACCTCATTGCAGGTGTGATAACTTACTGACGCAGCTGGCAGGCCAAACCGTGGCCAAAGGGTGATTTATTAAAGCTCATTTAATGGAGGCTGTTATGTGATTGGCTGCTTAAGGATAACTGCCGGGGCCAATGACAGATTTCCATCTTCATGCTTGTCCTAGGGGTGAGGACCTGTGCCAAAGCCGAATGGCCTTGACAGCAAGTCAACTTGGTCCACAACTGCTGTGCAGCATCGCAAGACAAATGAAATCTGAGTTCCCCAAAAAAGCCAGGATGTCCTTCAGGCGCTCGGTCCTAAAGGTAAGGAGACCCTCACGAAGCTGCAGCCTAGAAGTAGGGGTCGAAAGAAACTCTGATGGGACGCGAGGTGAAGTCAGGTGGTTTTCTAGGTATCTGTAGAACTCGTGGTTTCTATGTCTTGAGCAAACATCCATTTTTTGGCACGGTCTCTTTTGTAATTTGCGTAACTACTTTTGCAGCAGGGGTAATCACTTTATGAAGGAGACATTTTCGCTTATGGATCGTGTGACCTAAGCCAAGCCGTTTAGACGTTGGAGTCCCACTTCGTGGAAAATTCTGGCACTGACGCAGGCCTTTGTTCATTGACAAATGTCAACCTTGGCTCGCGGCATATTCTCGTCGCCCGTTTCGTTGCCTTTTTTCTGCTGAGGGAGCTAATTGATCTGTGTGGACAGGATTGTGAAGATGTAGTTTCTGCTCACTTGGTGTTTTTTCCACCAACTACATGCGTAGCACGGTTTAATGGTGAGCCTCGAGCTGAGCCAAAGTTCCCGTCTTCGCAATCTAATTTTCAGACGCATATTTAGAATGATGAGCGTCTCTGTTTTGGCATGGCTGGCATCCAAAACGGTGCCACCGTTTATTCCCCCATTCTTATTCAGGCTACGATCCAGTCATTAACAGGATTAACATTCAGTGTCCATCTGTCACACTGGCAGCAGATCCTCGCTCGCTCCTAGCTCAACGCCTCTGACTCACCGTGACCTCCATGACATTTCCCTCTCCTTTTTTGGGTTGATTTGAAATAAAACATGCCACTCCCAAGTTGCTGAGTGAGCACATGAATTAAATATTAGTGTCACTGAGGGCTGTGATTTGCTAACCCTCGCTGAGAACATTGACTTCTCAGCATCTCCTCTCTGAAGTTGTATATGGATGTGAAGCCAGCAGTGGACTGTTTCCCAGCAAGTTCTTGCTGTTGTTTTTCAGTGTCAGTTCTTTGCATTTTTTGAATCAGCTCTCATTAGTAAAAACTCATACATACAGTGTGTAGAGAGTTTGGATACTTTGATGATGTGGGTCTGTGGTAGATCTGTCCTTCCAGTTCTTTTCTGAAAAGCAGAAACTTTTCCTCGAAGTGAGACGCTTCTTCTTATTGTTAATGGTTCCATTGAGCCGACATCATTCTCCAGAGCAGCTTAAAGTTTTAAGCTACTTTAAATGATTTATCCTGCTATATAAATGAGTAATTTCTAGAGCATCAGTGAAGGCTACATCCCTTCACCAAGGGCCCTGCAGCAGGAAGGAGAGTTGAACCTGGGTCCTTTAGTTATTAGGCAATGGGTTTGACCACTGTTCCACCTGCAGCCTGTTTGCAGGCCTCACATGGTGAAAAGCAGAGGTCGCTGTAGATCATCACCTCCATCAGACTGAGCCTTGAGGTTCGTCTTTTCAGGCGCTCCAGCTCCTGCCGGCTCCGGGGATCCACAAGGAGACGTATACAAACAAGACACGCGATGATCCATTAGCCGGGCAATTACACACGTACCAACAAACATATAGCGTTTCACATTGCCTGATGCCGCATCCCACGATGCCACACTGCATCTGGAACACTAGCAGTTTGACATCACGTGGCGTCATATGGCGCTAGCAAACAAGCGCTCGTCCCTCTCATGGGCTGCGGAATTAAGGGCCCGTTCCAAGACGAACCGCCTGTAATCTGTCCCCAATCTTTCCTTTCCCCCAAACAGTCCTTGGTCCACAGCAGTCGGCGACAGGGCCATTATCAATGCTTAAGTGGGCTTTGTGGATTGTGAATTTTGACAGGCACGCTGGGACGTCTGCGGGATACAGCTACGAACAGCGTGAACTGAGTCACTGGCATGAGTTCACGGCTGTGCCGGAGAGTCCCCTTGTCTTTTGTCGCCGTAACACCTTTTATAGTGGGATCTGAAGGTGGCGCTTAGTGTCCCCTTGCCGGCTGTCGGCATGGCAATAATGAGGTATTTTGTTAATGCGGCACGGGGCGCTGCAGCCCTCGACGGCCCGACACCACAGTGAGTGGACAGGACGGGCTGAGTATCCCTGCATGACATCCTCCACGGAGCTGCGCGTGACGTGGAGCGGGACTAATCCCATCGCGCCCTCTGCGTATTACATCCGCATATTGCGCCGAGGTCTCCCAGAACTCGGTCACCTACAAGAGTGAAGGGGTGATCTCACAGCAGCGTCCATGCACGGGCCACTTTTGGTTTTGGAGTGATAGTGTTGGACAAGTTGCTAGCACTTGACCCTGAACTGTCATTATAGTTCCAGACATCTTTTCTTAAGTCAATAAAGTGAGTCATCAGGACATCCCAAATGGTGACTAAATGTCTCACCGCCTGAGAGATAAATGAAGAACAGATTCTGTGGAGCAGTCAGCGGCATCTCAGCCGGTGGACCACCCTGTGTGCCACCCACACCGCTGGCAGTTGACCGTTCACTGGCCTTTTCCTGCCCCTCCTTGTGGGTAGCCATGACACTGTGTTATCTCTCAGAGCTATGCAGACCTTTTCACTGCTTAACAATAGTGACTGGAAATGTTGTAACTCCATTTATTTGTAGGTTACATACTGTAGAATTCTTGGATATTGCTATAACAAAAGTATTTTTGACTCGTTTTAAGGTATTAATGTTGAGCTACTTATAAATACATTGTCTTCAGAAACTCTTATTCCATGCAGATTGCTACCTGATTCATTCCTTAAATAGATCAAAAATACTTGAATCAGTGAAGAAAACACTGTTAAAGTGGAAAAGTGTTTGTATCTCCGGGAGGGTATAACATGAGAAGCCAGATACTACAAACAAAGTCCTAAAGCAGCAGTTTTCAACCTTTTTTGGTGATGGCAAGTTATCCTGTTTTTTTTGCAACCTCCATTTTCTATTGCAGCAGTTTCCCCAAGAAAACACGTATAACAACAACAGCAATAATAAACAAACTTATGAAATATAAGAATCGGGGCAAGTCATTTACAGACCAGCAGTAACAGTATACGACAGCATGAAATAAGAAAAACAGACGACTTTCTGTAACTCTGCTGAGATGTTTGGGCTGAATTCTGTACAAATATGTGCCACTGTGTGGACTAACTTATAAGTTTAAGGGCAAGTTATCGTTTAATACTGTCACGCTGTTTGTATTACTGAGTAATCGAGAGCAAGAGAAAAAAGCTGAAAATGTTGCGGTCCCTTTGGGCCCAGTCAGGAACACCCTGGTTGAACATCGCTGTCCTACAGAGTGGGAACAGCCCGGAAATCCAGCTGCAACCAGAGGGGGGGAAATGCTGCAGTTAAATCACCGCAAACAAACTGGCCCCACAAGGTAAACTGCGACAGGCCAGATGACCACGGGTTTAGAAGCTGGCAGTTCCGCTCACGCGACAACACAGGAACGCTGTCAGCAACGTTTGTTGCCCCTTTTTCTAATGGTACTTGAAGCTGGACCCACCAGAGTCGTGGGTCCAGCAAAGGTATGTCTGTGTCTGTCTGTTGGTGGATTCCCCCATCCCTCTGTGTCCACCTCCCTTCCTCTTCACCTGGTTTAACCTCCTCCTTCTCTCGTGCAGCAGGGCGGCCTTCACATGCGGCAAAACAATCAGCCCCCCCCCCCCCCCCACAAGGACATAGCACATGGCTGTGGGAAGGGGATGCAGGTTTCACCCAGACTTCAAAAGCAGAAAGTCACGAGCACTGATTTCCACTGAAAATTTCACTTTAGTGGGATTCAGTACATCCACACAGCGTGGACCATCATTCCATCATTAAAACATAACGAATAAAACAGAAGAAACAGAGATGATGTGATAATTAAAACAATGACAAACAAGCTAATATGCAAACTAGTAGCAGAAAGTTTACTCTGTGTGTGTGTGTGTGTGTGTGTGTGTGTGTGTGTGTGTGCCTTATGGCAGGTTGTAAATACTTGTGCTGCCAGGTCCACAGTCTCTTCTTTCTGCTAAGAAATGAGGTACCAGTTGTGGTTGATATTTATAAGACGTCCAGCTTCTCTCTTTTACAGCGTGATGCTCCCAAAGTTTGAGACTCTGCACTTTTGCCGGGAGCCCAGCAGGTGTTCGTACCTGGGCCTCCTGACTCGCAGCGTGGCGTTTTCGGAGGTGCGCCTGAGCCAGCAGGGTGTGATGATAAAGGGTGACGGGGAGCGCAGGACAGCGGAAACTGTCCGTGGAGAAATGAGCTGTCTGTAGCCGTCTGCGGACAACTGATAATAACAACAAACGTTTTGTTTTTTAAAGCTCGGCTGACTCGTCCGAAGGGAGAGTAAAAGTGACGACCAGCATAAACAGGCAGTTGGCGCATTAGTCTGGTGGTGGAACAGGTTCTTCAGTTTTGTTTTGGTTGAGATCACCAAATGGAATGATTCTGGGAAGTCGACACGGAGGGAAATGGTTCCTGACGAATAACTAGCAGTTAATGCTGATGGAGACAAGGGAGCAGTGTTTTTGTACCCCGCTGTGTGTTTTACGGACGGAAAGGCGAAAGTTCAGTTCATATCTAAAACCTCTCGTGAAGTGTAGATTTTTTCAGACGCCTTCTCTCACAACTGTGACCAGTTATCCTAGGAGTGTGGAGTGTGGAGGAGGTAGAAGGTGGCAACTCTAAGCACTAAGTTACCTGGTTTATTGACATGTTCTGCTACGGTCCTTTCTCCTTTCTCGCACACTGCAGGCTTCAGGAGCATTTGCTGGGACGGAGATCCGCTGAACAAGAGCGCTTAGCGCTGCCTTGTGGGGGAACTATGATGGGAAACAGGTGGTCTCATCTCGATTTTTAGCGCCGTCTTACCGTAACCCAGCTTTTAGCATGTGATGCCTGTGATAAATGTGATATTCCGGGAACCGAATGCGAGCGAGCGTCTGCTGAATGACAAAGCATGTTCCATCAGCACATCCAGAAGCTTTAGTCTCTTCTGGAGGCTGCAGGTTGAGGGAGAAGAACCCTGCTGCGGAGCGAAGGCGGACGAGTAAAAGTTAATTGAGCCGCAAACTTTAAGACAGTTGGCGATGGGGAGGAGGACGCATGAGTCCAGAATTGTGATGGTATGAATTAATCTCCGTTTTCACACATGTGCTCACTTTACCAAAAGGGGGGGGGGGTAATAAAAGCAGAACATTTTAGGCACGCTGGCGAGCATTTTCAAAAAAAAAAAAAAAAACACATCCCAAGGGGATGTGGAAAATGTGAGGACAGAAAAACGGTAATAAAAAAATGGGATTATAATTTGGTTCCCGTCTTTTCGTAATGGAGCGTTCGCGTCGCAGCGCGAGTGGGAGCTGCAGCCCGCGTGCCGTGTCGGCCGGAGGCGCTCGGCACAGCTGGGCCGCAGCTGCAGCGCCACGCCGCCTCAGACGTCAACAAGAATCCAGGGGCGCAACCTTAAACGGAGCTACAGGATGCGTTCGGCCTCCTTTATACGTCGCTCGCTCCGCTTAAACGGAACCACATTTTGCGGGCGGATTTTAAGGAGCCCAGATTGGCCCGCCGCTTTCGTTCTTTAATTTTGGAAAAACCACCGTATTAATCTTGAATTAAGGAAAACAAAGGCCTCACTGTGCGGCAGCTGATGCCTGTTTCCTGCTCCTTCTCCTCTTACGACGACCGCAGAGGATGGCTGCATGCTTATGTGGAGAGCTAAACTACCGCTGTTGCACGGAGGAATAAATTACGTTCAGTCGGCCTGAAGAGGAAAACACGTTGTGATCTTTTTTTTTTTTTTTTTTTTTTTTTTAAATGCCCCATTGTTAAGTATAACAGTTTTTGATAATGACTTTAGTTCCTTTTCTGTGAAATGCCCGCAAAGGGAAGGTTTTAGGTGCAGCTAAGGAGCTCTGATGTTGAATGGCGTGTAACGTGACACTTTGGTACATCTGAGGAGGGTCCTAACCGAAGGCCGATAAACGCTGCGTTGATGTGGAGTACCGGACGTGCACGCGGTTTGTCGTGGCCTGCCGAGCGCCCGCTGACAGACGACAGTCGCCGTGGGGCAACACGGGGCGAGTTGATAGCCAAAGGGGCATGGAGGGTGGTGTATCTGAGCGCACGAAACAGGTGTGTTCTGGAACCAGATGCCGTCCGAACTTCAGAAATGTCTTTGCAAAATGTTACATTTTCGCAAATGGCTTCCTGTAGTAGCACAGAACATTTCTTCTGGGGCAGCAGGGGGCGTAGTGGTTAGAGCCCACTGGTAAATTGCCGTATTTTGGCAAATTCATAACATTTTCGTACCACATCATGGTTTTCGGTTCAAGAAGGCTCACGTGTTACTGAAACATGATGTGTTCGGTGTCATCAGTGGACAGTTTGGGTGAGATATACAGCTGCAGAAGCTTCAAGAGAGTTTCTCCACTTTTTTTGGACAGCTACACATTTGGAAATGGTTGAATATACTCTGTGCACCGGAAGGGGCTTCACATCACCTCCGCCCTGGAACGTCCGAGTGGCCATCAATAGTGAGCGAGCGTGTTCTCCATTAAAAGGTGACGGGATGCTCTCCTTACAATTCTATAGGCATCGAAGTGTGAGAGAAATGCAGTGTTTTCAATCGCAAAGTTTTACACTTTGTGTCTGAAGACAACCTTCGAGCCAGAAAGCCATCACACCCATGAAGAAAACAAGATCAAATGGGAACAAGAAGAAGAAAAGCTGCATTGTCCAAAGTAGTTTAACTCACTTTCATCATCTTCATTGTAGCTGGGATCTTCAAAAGCTTTAGTGGGTAGTGGAGTTCCAGAAACCCTCTCTGACGTTCTCTGCCTCCACATATTCTGGAGATGATGGGTTGGTGGGGATGGGGAGCTGGCTGTAGTGTCCAGGTCTGTTCCTGGTCTCTCTTCTTTGTCACCCCCAGTTCCGCCTAGCACCATTGCTGCTCCAGCTAGAGCCACACTTGAAGACGCAGTGCTTGGTTCCTCCTTTCTGTGACAGAACCCGTCATGCAGACTGAAACGGAGATGTCACCAGGGTTCCTCAGTAGCAGCCTTGAGCAAACACCAGTTCAACTTGACAGTTTCATTGCGCATCTATCAGTCAATAGAGGCCACGGTTCTCACTCCATTCACGGGGGGCACCAGCGAGGCCGTCCTCTTTAACATTGGGCCTTCTTCGTTGAAGAAGTGCAGTATTTTTTTCTGGATGCATCTGGGAGTAGATTTTGGGTCCCGTCCAACAGGTTTCCCCCACTGATTAATTTATTTGCGCGCAGGGCGGCGTGGGGGGAAAAGGGGGCATTAAAAAGGGGCAGAAATACGCGTCGCCCGCAAACGGCCGCATCTCGGGGAGACTCCCCCCTCCGCGGGAACGATGCCAGATCCTCTCCCTGCATTCGTGCTTTCATTAACCTGCATATGGTGTGATCCAGGCACGTGTGCGTGGACAGATAAGGGGCTTTGGAAGATTGATGCCGGCACATGGCTCCCATTGCTGGGATCCTGCAACCTTCATGCGGAAAGTGGCAGCACGCGGCCAGTTATGCTGCGTAAACACACGCCCGTGTATACATTTGTTTTAATGTGGCCTTGGTGACACACAGTGGAGAGTGGGACCACGTCCAAAGGCACAGAGCCGGCCTGGGGCGGGTCGCATCACCCCCAAATAGGTCCAGGGAACATGGGGGGGCTCAGCGTCGTCACAGAGACGCCCAAAGTCTGCTTTGTTCGGCAAAGCACGACGTGCACAGCGAGTGATTTTACTGCACCTCGCTGACGCTGTACTAAAAAATGGACAACTGTAGTAAAAAATTCTTGTTTTCCTTGGGCCCCGATGTTCTGCCCGTTCTGAGATGATGAGCCCCGTTCCTGTGTTTTCAGCCTGTGAGATGCGGCCTGTTTGCTGAGAGGCTTGGCGTGGGCCCAGCCCCCTGCCTGGCTCTCTGATCCCGGCGTCTTGCCGTTAGCCGCCGCCGTCGCTGCTGCTGCGGCCACGTGAGGGGGAGCGTCGTCGCCGGCACACCTAGCCAGCAATGTTTCTAGGGGTGTGCAGCGGGGGGCATCGTTCCATATGTGCCCCACCTGCGGTCCTAGCACCCTTTGCCAGATGACAGCGGGCTTCGATGGGCCGTCACCATGGAAACGACAAAGCTGCGGAGGGATGGGAGGCTTTGTCGGCCAATGCGGGAATTGTTTTTTTGAGAATGGAAGATGATTGTAAATAAGGGGATTACCGTAAATAATAGTCTGGATGGGGATGTAACCCTGAAACAACCACGATAGCAGCTGAGATGACCGCCTCCTTTTGCCCCCAAGGCCGGCGTCACGTGCCCCGGAGTTCACCTCTGCGCACCAGTTGCCCGTGTTCCTTTCCGTGTCGTACGCAGGAGAGTCAGGTAGAGAAGCTCGTTTCTCGGTCTGTTTCCAGTTTAAACCGGCTGCTTCCACTATCCATCCTTTATCCGTGTCAGCTTGTGCGGTGAGGGGCCGCAGTGGTCTGGAGCTTCTCCTGGAAGCATAGGGTAGTCAGCCATATGCTCACACAGTCCCTCACACGCACACACGCTAAGGGCAGATCGGTCTCTAGTTGAAACCCAGTCTTTGGACTGTGGGAGACAGCCCCCCCCCCACCCCACCCCCATAGAGTATCGTGGGGCTTGGAGACTGTAATGGGTGATGACCATTGAGGGTACCACAGAGAGGATGTTCACGCTCCCTGTGGATAAACTCCTTGAAGACCCCGACTCGGGACGTCGGCCCCCACTGTTACTTAGTTATTCACACATTGGGTCCGAAAGCCAGCTTTTAAGAAACACACGTCGTCACAGCGGCGTTTAACGTTTACCCCTCTTGCGATCAACTGCAGTTGCATCTCGTGTTCAGAACATTATTGTGTAAAAAGTCAAAATGTGAACCAAACTTCATTTCAGGTCCATTTGTTTCTATACAGCACTGATTCTCGGGTTAAGACAGCAGAACAGGGGACGGGTATTTAGCGACATGCTAAAATAAGTCTTCTGCCGTCTTTGACTCATACCCCAAGCCAGTGCCCCCCCCCCCCCGGCCGCCTCCGCCTGCTTTAATAATAAAAAGCACACAAATCGAAGTGGTTGCAGCTCGAAAAGCCTGCAGTGCTGCTGCTGAACTCACGCAGGATTGCAGAGGAACACCCACTTGTGCTGCGCGAGCTTCTCGGTCAAAGCGGGGTTCGGCAGCCTGTTTTTCTGGAGGCCGCGCGGCCTGCGGGGTTTAATAACGCCGTGGCCGCCGTCCAGAGGCGCGCGAGAGTGCCGATTGGCTGCCTGCTCTGTGGCTCAGCACCTGGAGCTGCCAGGGGGCGCCACCGCGACTCGGCTCCACCCGGCGGTCGGTCACCTGTGACGGGGGGGGCAAAATCATTAAAAACACCTCCAGGCGATGAGGCACTGGCAACAACACCCTGCTGTTTTTTTTAAAACTCCTGCGTTCCGCTTTTAATATTCCTGTCTTTCTTTGTCCGACTGCAGCCCCTTACGTGGCGCGTGTGAGTGTGTCCTCGCCGAAGTCGAGTACTGCTGACCTTCTGACCTGGGCAAACGCAGAATGCGTGGAGTAATAAAAATTAAAGTGTGCGAGTGCGATGACCTCACGTGGTGTGATGTAGTTAGGCGGACCGCTTTCACATATGATCGCTTGCCAGAGGTTCAACATCGAAGGTGCTGGACAAGAAGAAGTGATGCTTGTTAGCGGGGGGGTGTGTGTGGACCACCGCACCCATCGGTCTGGAATCCAGCGAACACAGCGCAGAGCTCACCATGGGCCAGAGGCCCGGTCCTGGTCCTCGACCTCACCGCCAGTCCCCCGAGCACGAAAAGCGAGTATTGCTGTGGTGTTTTCCTTTACAGGTCATCGCTGTGAGGTATTAAATGTCGTAAGTCGGTTCATAAAGAGTCGCTGACTCACTGGATAAATGTTAGAAATATAATTATGAGCGAGGTGTGTCTGTCCAGGGCCAAAACATGAGCAATTCAGTCAAAAGTAGAATGAAACAGAACCGTAGACGGGACAGAAGATGGGACTTAAAGCGCGTTTTAAAACGTTCTCAACAGACCCCTCTCAGCGTACAGCCTTCCTGCTAAGTTAGGGCTAGTTCTCATCTCCTGCTTCAAACGGTGCTTTTCTTCTTTCATTGTCTACACCATTTCAAAATTTCACGGACTCTGCGAAACACAGCGCTGGAGCCGGTGGTCACTAACTGGTCATACCTCCTGTTAGCCTGACAGCTTGGACCCCCCAGGGGCAGGTTGAGGGGGACAGAAATGCTTTAATCTCCCCAAAAACCTCAAAGTGGGATCTCGGCAGGGCTCTGTGTTAGGGTCTCCTCACCCAGACAGAAGAGGGCTACCGGGGCCTCTCGGGGCCTTCGCTTTGGCCCTAGATAAGACGGCAGGGCCACGGTCTGGGCCGAGCGCCTGCCGCTGAGCCAGCCGGGGGCGACCGCAGCTTAGCGCCCCTGTTCGAACCCGCCGAGTTTGAAAAGCTCAGTGTGGGAGCAGCCGGGCATCTGAGACGGGCAGCGCTGTAAGTTGGGCGCCAGACACACCTGGCGCAGGCAGGCGGGAAGCGAGCGCGCCCACCAGGCCCGGCCCTGATAGGATTATCCCTGCATGTGCGCAGATGGACGGGCCGCCGCTACCCGCCAGGCACGGTCCAAAGGAAGTGTGGTCAGCCGTACCGCGGTACACATTTCAACGCAATTAGGCGTCTAATCGCGCAGGCGTTCGGGGGCCGTAACTGCATTATTTGGGCTCAAACAACATTTGGGAAGAGAGACCTGTGGGTCCCCGCAGGAGACTTCCGCTCATGTTTTTTTTTTTTTTTTTTCCCCAGATTTTTGGAAGTTTGGACTTCAGGTTCACACGATCGTCTGTTATCGAATAGGTCAGATGCGTACGGCGTGTTTGCGTGGCGGCTACGGAAACGTTGTTCCGAGATGCTGAGGGGGGCGCCGGCAGGGAACGGTGGTGGCACGACGTCCATCATCACCGAAGGGACTCTGTCCCTCATCTGTTTCTTCGGCGCATTTTGTTTCCTTTCTTTTATTCCCGATTGATGCCGGGTTTATTTTGCCGTTTCGTTCCTTAATACGTTTGCATTTTCGCCCCCTTCATCTCTTTAAGTCCCTTGTCTCTAAGAAGAGGATCACGCCAGGGTGCCCCTGTACCCCCCGGCAGAACGAAAGCGAAGAAACGTGGAGGAATTTTGCCGTAACGCAGCGCTGGTGCTGACGCTTACGGCGCGTTGTCGTATAAAGCGATAAATACATTTCACCTCAGACCGCAGTTCTGCTGCCCGTAACCCCGTTCGGCATGAGAGGTCCTCCAACACTCCCTGCTGCTTCCTTCTGCTGAAATAGTTTTGCAAAGAAATTCCGCTTCTTCTTAGATATTTCATTCATTTGGTGGTTTTCCTTCAGACGTCCGGAAAGTCACGGTAATACGGGGTTCTGTCGTGGGCAGCGATGATGAAAATACAGTAAAGCCTGGCGGTGGCTCTTGTTGCGGCTCATTGTAACACCTCCTGTTCAGCCCAAGTTCAGCCGCGGCTGTAGCTCCGTCTCTCTGCCCACGTGACCTGGAAGCGTGACAGGAACGGGGAAGATGACACGGAAGACCTGCTCCTGGACCAAGACTACTTAGACAGACTTTAAAACATAGAGAATTAGCATTTGGTGAGTTTAGGCTTTTACCAAATGTTAACTAGTGTTGAATAACGATTAATGAAAAGGGGGCAGCAGGTTGTGTGGTTACAGCTGCTGCCTTGCGACTGAAGACGCTCCCGTCTTCTGCTGCAGTAGCCTTGACCAGGTAGAAATGCTGCATAAATGGCAGCGTAGAAAAATGTGCGACGAACGAATTAATGTAGTTGGAAGTTGAGCGCGTTAAAAATTGACACATGTCCAGGTGAGACACAAGGTGTGTGAAAGGGCTAACCTGCTCCTTAAATTCCTCTTGTTGTTCCCATACTGGGGGAAGTGCAGCTGCAGCCCCCCGTGGCCCCCTGTGGCTCCCTGCAGTCGGAAGACCTTTAAAGGACTGTGTGGCAGTGCTCAAGGACCCTTACCCCCCACCACCTGAAAAAAACCCCTATGCCAGGTTACCTGTGTGCTTTGAAGCCTTAAGTACAATCCGATTACGCCAAATGGAGCCGGACAGGTGTGTTTCCGTGCAGGTGCGGTCTTGCCGAAACAACTGCAGTGTGTGTGTGTGTGTGTGTGTGTGTGTGTGTGTGTGAGATAGCTAGGTGCACAGAGAGATGTGGCTCGTTCCTCGCAGTTGTGTCACATTCAGTTTCCCCAGAGTCGCGGCTTTTTTGCGCCACCGGGACCCTGTGCAGGGAGCCCAGCCCAGCGCGGGGATTATGGCCACGGAAGAATGCCGCCGACTGTGAAATTGCCCGCTTTTTATCGGGGGCATCGGGCCCAGCTGTGCTAAATTGATAATGTTCCTGGGCTGGGGGGGTGGATCGGGGTGGATGGGGCAGCTTCTCTTGACTCTGCTCCTGCTGGGTCCAGATCAGCCACAGTAGCATCCTGAGCTTGCGGCCTGGACATCGACTACATGCTGCAGGAGTCGCAGCAGCGGCCCTCAGGTGCGGAAGGTCCACGTCGGATCTGACGGCGCCGTCTTTTCTGACCTGCTCATTTATACTTGGTTTGAGTTCTGTCGGCCACAGCAGATTCACCCATAATAATGCTGACGGGAATGTGAAGGACAGTCTCTGTGTGTCTCACCCACGTCAGGGAACCCTGAACCATACTGTTCAGCACCCTGTATGGTCAAACCTGTTAAATATATTCACCGTGTAAAACTGAAAAACAAAGCTGCCAAACGGTCCAACTCGCATATGTAAAGGGAATAAAAAACAAATAAAGTCTGTATTTGCTGGGTGCTGCATATCAGGACATTAGCGCTGAACTGACATGGCAGCCACACCAGACTCTGGGACTCACAGTACAACAGCGCCACCAGGTTCTGGACACTTGCGTTCAGCCAGGCCTAACTGGCACCCATGAAGGGAAGTGGCTTTAAAGCCTCTTATTTGCCAGGAGTGTGATGGGTCACCAGAGCGCCCAAAGGGAGTGCCCAGCTGCTTGGTTGGCAGCCTTCGGCCGTGCCGTCCTCCATCGTAGGCGTCTGCTTGGTTCAGAAGCTGCCTTGGGTCCACCTTGTCCAGAAGGGTGCTGGAAACGTGACATATTGCGCCTCTGCCCAGTAAGGAATATACTGACACGCTAAAAACGTGCTAATGTGCACCTAGTTTTGTCTGCCGAACATCTGCAAAATCTCTGCAGGAAAATGGGTTTTAATGCCAAAATGGAGTGGTGCAGCGCCATCTAGTGCCCACGTTAATGCCACACAACTTTGGCCGAGTGACACTGAAGTCGTACTCGACAAACGTATTTCCAGAGATTTTCAGTGCAGGTGAGGAAATGGCAGGACTTTAGGTTTCCCTCATTATAAATGTGTAACACTTGATGTATTGGATGATGTATTTGCAGCGGTCCATTTAATAGCTGAGAAAAGAACGGCACCGGGATACGGTCCGCATTGTGCAAACAGCAAAGTGGTGTCGTGTCCCCGATGAACGATGAACACGAGTGGAAACTAAACAGACATATTTGAACCGTCTCCTGCAGGATGATCTCAGACTGAGATTTGCAACAGAATGAGATCATAACTCTCATCGGCTTCCCAAACAGCATCTTTGAAGGGGCCCTAAGAGAAATTCTCCGCCTAACATCACCGATAACAGATATGCACCGTAATGTTTCACCTTTGATGTGTGTGTGTGTGTGTGTGTGTGTGTGTGTGTGTGCGCGCGTACGGTTTCGCTCAGAAGATCCCACTGGCATCTGTTTACATCTCCATTCGTTTGAACAGCTGACTTTAAACCGCAGTACGGATTAGAGAAAACTTTCATGGTCTGTCACTGAATTTGCGCTTTATTTTCCCGACTAAAACTGACTTTTTTTAGCCACAAGGCATTTCTGACAGCCATCTGCCATCTGACAGCCGCTACCGGAAAAACATGAAAAAAATGTACTTTTATACCACACCTGGTTTCGGGTACACTTTTCAACCTGGTGTAACAGTCATTAATTTTTTTTTAAATACCAGCGACAGAATTAGGCTGCTTTCCGGAAATGAAGAGGAAACTGTGATAGTAAACAGGATTTATTCTGTGTTTCTCCTCTTTTACTGACCAGAAATGTCACTAAATGACACACCGGCGAATCTGTACACGTTACACTTGCTAATACAACACTTTCTGCTACCAGAAAAATCACGTGCAGTGACTTTCATTTCTGGGACAGTTTTTTTTTTCTTTCTCATTGTTTCTTTAGCAATTTTGTACCGCCTGTTTAAAAACCCCTTTCTTTACTGCACACCACATATTGCTCTATTCAATTCATTCTCATTCATCCTATTATAGTCATACTTGCGCTGCTTTATGGTAACAAACTTCACACTTTATTTAAACTCTTTTATCAATAATGTGAGAAAATGTAAACATGATGGGAAAAAATAACAGTTTATTGATCAAATTATAGGCCGAGATAAACAGTCCATCAAATAAGGCCACATACAGTATATACATACTTTAGATGAAATGATGTTTCTCTGCATATGCTTTAAGTTCCATTTTCATTTGCACACTGGCACAACCAGCCTCCGGTTCAGCTTTTACACATAGTAATAGTTCATTTAAATCACTTGGAAAAAACACTTTGGACTGAAAAACAGATGTTTTTCCTTAAAACACAAAAACATGATTACAGCGAATGAAACTATGCAGGTCACTGAGTAAAAAAATCGGAAATGTTCACGGGGACTTGAACTCGAAGTCTTTCTCAAAGCAGCAGGGACATATCAGAGCCCCCCCCCCCCACGGAGCCATCTGTAAGGAGAAGGGAGAAGGTGACAGCACACGCACAACAGTCCAAATGAAAATATTCCTTGTGGCAGGTCACAGAAAATCACAGAGCCAAATGCAGAATGCAGTTCGGGTTCTTTATGGTTTTGACAGAACTCTGGAAAATTCTTCAACCCAAATGTTTAGAAACCGGGGTGTTCAGAGCGTAACTGCCGTACTCAACCTGTTACGCTTGCGAAACGCAGCCCTGAGCGAGGATTGAGGTAAATTAAAACAGGGGTAGAGGCCCGAGACTGAACCGTGGGATACCCCTGGGGGGTAAAGGTGTGCTGTGTTGGAGGAGTAAAACCTTACTTACGTTTACTGCTTGTCAGCCCTCCAAAGGAAATTAGACTGTAAAATACAAAATGTTGGACACAAAGAACTGGATCAGAGCTCCGCTTAATGTTCATCCCAGCGAACAACTGCAGACAAAACGAATTTGTTTGCGTGTTCAAAGCGCTGTGAGGTCGCGGTGGGGGTGGTTGAAGGGGAAAGCCAGCCCCAGCGGCGAGTGCCCCCGCCCCACTCACCTGCTGCCCTTTGAGGGGCTTGCTGTAGAACCCGGTCTCCGTCGGCTGGCTCGCTCTGCGGCGTTCCGCTGCCTTCATGTCTGCCCACAGACCAACAGCCACAGGAGTTCATGTCAAGCTACAGTCGAACACATTTCTGGGTCAATACGCTCAGTTCGGACCCGTGTGGGGGTGTCCGTCGACTCCCCGCGTGCGACACGGAAGAGGGGCACCTAACGTGAATATCACACAGGGCCACAGAGGCCTCCTGACAGCGAGTGACAGCCCAAGTTCACATTATCGAATGTTAGCGTTCGACAGAAAATGGAGGGAAAACGCCAAGGATTAAAACCACAATAGAGCAACAGTAATAACAATAAATATTCAACAAATAATAATTATTGTTCATTTCGCCTGCAAAACCACGATCGCACCTCTCGGACGCATCTAACTTTGGTACTAATGAAATGGACTTGGATGCTTTGACTCAAACGGCGTTTTGACGCAGTGATTCGTGCAGATCGAGGGCGTCGCAAACCTGAATAAGCCTGCAGAGCAGAGAGCCCCGCGACAGGCCGGCAGAGAGTTCCCGGGCTGCACACCCACTTCACAACGGTTGCTCCTTACATTTTAAGAAGAATTTAAAGACATCTTAAGAAAGTGTCACTTCCTGGCCAGCTATTGTACGGTCCTTGTCAGCGTTTGTGACTGCCAAGTTCTGAGAAGACTTTTTTCCGTTAAATGTTCAGCACGTTATTCTGAAATCACGCAAAGTCGGGAATGCCTGAACCGTGAGACGACGGAGTTGCAAACTGTACTTTTGAAGATTGCGGTTACTTTGGTATTTGGGGGGAAATGCTGTGACGTAAACAGCGTAATAAAGATGGCAGGTTTTGCTCCAGCTACTCGAGGGAAATGGCTGAGTGCCTCTGGGAAATTCTGCTGCACACCTACTGAAGTACAGGTAGATTCTTATCTACCATCAGGGAGGTTTCTGGTTGGTCCCAAATCCATTGTGCAGCCTGAGAATGACCTCAAACACCCAATCTCAGTCACACACAACTATCTTCAGCAAAAAGAAGGGATCCTGCAACAGATGGTCTGGTCCCCACAGAGCCCTGATCTCAACATGATCGAGTCAGTCTGGGAGGACATGCAGAGACAGTCAAAGTGTGCAGAACAACTGTGGCCAGTTTGGAAGAACCTACCAACCCCTACCTTAAACTGCACGCAAGTTTCCATAAGAGAATTGATGGTGTTTTAAAGGCAAAGGGTGGTCCCACCAAATATTGATCTGGTGGAGGTTTTTTTTGTCTCCTGCACTTTTTAGAAGGTTTATTGATTAATAAATATTCATGGCGTTATTTCTGGAACCATCCTCGCTTTTTTCCCACAGGTGCCTTTTGCACAGGACTGTATGAAAAGGTGGGGTTCTAGGTCAGTGTTTGGGGTTGACTAAGAGGAACAAGTTTGCACCTTTGGTGAAAACAGTGCAAACCCAGACGTGAAAAACATAAGAGTGAAATAGTGCCAATGGTTAGAATAGCATGCAGTTTATTCTGGACCTTGAGGGGGTTTGGTGGCTTTTGGTACCATAACTAACTGTCAGGAGGGAGGATTTACACTGCAGGTCTGGCTTCCTGAGGCTTCAGAAGTTCACAAATCAAGTGGAAGTCAAAATAAGCTCCCGAGAAAACTCGGTAAATTTAGACGGCTGTTTGCTCACTCGACAGCTTTGAGGAGCCTCCCCCGTTCCCAGTAAATAACAACTTCACAAGCAGGCAGCTCCAGCCTTGCGTTCCTCTCCAGCGGCTGGACCTGGATGCAGGACGGTGCCTGCCGTATTTCACACTTCTCACCCCTGAGCCTGGACTGGGATCTGGGGTAGCGGGGCGTTAGGAGGGGGTGCGAACACGTCCAGCTCCGAAATTAATACGAGGAGAAAAAAATCAGAGTCGCCGCGCGGGAGCGGGTCCGAGTTCTCCGAAGGACCTCGGCGTACAAGCGTTTCGTGTGGTTTCAAGAGCTTCTCGCGGCACTCGTATTTTCTTTAAAAGTTCGTTTATCTGACACTTTTCTCCAAGGTGACTTTCAGTGTGAGGTCTGCAAACGAAGCGTCTTACACTGGTTCAGCCATTTGGGCCATGCGATGAGCTCAGGGTCAGTACCTCGATCGAGGGAACTACAGCGGGAGGTGGGATTTGAACCTGAGTTCTCTGCGCAAGATGGCAGCTCTAGCAACTGCTCCACCCGCTGGCTGACTAGACTAAATGCCTTTTGTCCTCTTAAAAAAGTTCCCCCCTTCCACACAGAACATATACTTTGAAAGTAACTGCTTCAGATGAACCAACAGCACATTAATGGGGAGGAGATGATGGGTAAAGAGTACGGAGGTGCTCCAAAGAGCAGTTCGCTCCTGGAGGTCCACAGTAAGTGCATCTCAGAGACGTACCTGGAGTGTGATGTATGATGTTGATTTTATCTGTCAGAGAGAACAGAAGCAGATTAGCGAGATGCTCCCGACTGTGGGCCAAAGTCACTTTAGCACAACCCCTGCAGCAAACACTACCCTCGATGTCCTTGGGAGGAGAGATCTTATGAGTCCACCATGTCTGTGTGGCCCCCACCAAGGGCTTTTCTTTGTAGATGTATTACTAGTCATCAGATAAATGTTTTTGCTCATCTGCACTGATATGAGGCTCGAGACACGAGTCAGCAGAGATCATTTCAACCTCCCAAGAGGTGACTCGAACCCCATCTTTACCGTAGATGCTCTCATCATTCTCTCTGTTGTTGATGATGCTCGCCCTCAGCTGCCGCAGCTTCTCCTGCAGAAGCAACAAGGTCTGACTCTGTTGTTGCCCTATGTGCTCATTTTTAAACTTCACAAGTCCATTGCTCAGATACTCGATGGTTTTGCACAGTAAAAGTAGCGCTAAGAAATGCTGCGAGATCTGGTCTACCTGCTGAATGTCATCCAAGCCCCTCTGGACCTGCTGCCAGTCGCTGAACCTCTCGAGAGCTTCATCCATGGTCAGTGTTCCCCTCTTGACTTTCTCTTGCAGCTCGATGAGCTCTTCCAGGCCGGGGGGCTGGTAGGGGCCGAAGGTGTCGTAGGCTGAGCCGACGCTGTCTTGTCCCCTGCCTGAGGAACCACAGGAAAGACGACTTCTCCTTCAAAAATGACTAATATCCACAGAGAGACTCTGCGATCTGCGCCACGATTATGCAGGATTTTGGGTTCTGTCACAGCCTTATTAAGAACCTGAAACCCCTTTAGGAATCCGACGGCGGCTCAGGACTCCCCTGCTGGGAAAATGTCCAGAAACACATTTGGAGAAAATGCTCAGGTTAGAGCACTGAAGCTCGATCACCTTCTCCTCCAACGACATCGCAGTGAGCAACTCGGCGCTGAAGGTTTTTTTTAATCCTTTGTTTTAATTCTCTTCCATTGTCGAGCCTTGAAGTCTGTCCACAGACCGAGGTTGAGAACGCAGAGAATAAAATGAACGTATTACTACACTATTAACTACAAATGACAAAATTCTGCACTAAAATTTCAGTGAATTAAAGTCAGTTCAATACTTTCCAAATTTATTCATGGACATTTTTCTGGGAGGAGTTTTGAACTTTCCGCTGGTTCTTAAAGGGGTTAGCGGCCTAGACAAGATCCGCAACATCTGACGTTAGCGAAAGGAACCCTGGAATCACAGCAAATGTTTTTTTTATGGTTTCAGTGGCAATTTTAGAGGACCTTCTCGATCTCAGCAGTTCGCCGCTGTGTTCCAGCTTCTCGTTCGCCAAGGCCACCCTACTGACCAGCAACTGCCGTATCTCTACTCACGTTGTTTGGTAGGCTGAGAGTACAGATTGTCAGAAGTGCCCTGGGACATCTTCTTCTGGAACACTGCAAAGGAAAGCAGGAACAAGAGTGTGACGTGGATGTTCCGTCACGACAGTCCCCTCACGTTGTCCTGCAACCGGAATCGATTTTCACACCCATGCGGGAGAACATTTGACAACTCAACCCGTTTTGACTCTTTCCTCAGTCTGCATTCAGTATGGAGCTCTGTTTTAGTACGGCGGACGTTAAAAAGGGCAGCCGGTGGCCGCATCTCCAGCAGATGGAGCCACAGACCCTCAGTCGCACATTACAGACACCCTGGGCTGGAAACCCAAAGATTAAATTAGCCAGAAAAGGCGCATCTCATCGAAAGTCCCTCCTTTCCAACATGTGTGGCTTGAAATGGAACGTAAAAGCTCTCTGAACAATCGATCGGGGCGGAACCACCGTGAAGGATTCGCTCAGGGCTGTTATTGATTCAGCGGTAAGTACTTTGAATCACGTACTGAAGCAAAGCGCTGAGCGCTGCAGTATTCAGCGCCAAGGATGCGTTTGGGACGATGAGCCCTCTCGCGGTACGAGCAGGTTGTTGGCTTTTGCACACGACGGGTCGCAGCTTCGTCTATCCCGGCCGCTCGGGGACGAGAGGCTGGACCCGTCTCGCCTGGGGGCGACTCTTCGACGTGAGCGGGGGAGGAGCCTGAACGGCGGCACCGAGGGTTTGGAAGATCTGCCGCGCGGAGCCACGGAAAAACCCCGACCCCCCTCGCCTGGCCCCCAACTGTCTGTCGGCGATGCGCTGTTTCATGTCAGCAGATGTGGCTGATGGGAACCATATGGAGCGAGTGATGTAGGCCCACGTGGCCCCCCAGCCGACACTGATTTGCAGCAGACGCAGCGCCGCAGACCGGCTTCTGTGTGGAAACGGATGTAGAACGAACCAGTTGGGGGTTAAGGTTCGACTCACTGGCTCTGTCCTCCTTTTCCCTGCCCACTGGTGCCACGTACAGGCAACCGGCGCTGGGTCTCGCCGTTACGCCGCGTCGTGTGCGTCGGGCTCGCCGGCTGCCTTCAGTCCGGCAGACAGATTAGGGGGCCGCTGAGGAAGACGAGGACGGACCCTTCTAATGTACCCATCTGCGCGTCACAGTGCTTGACGCTCGCTGCAGTCGCGATGCGGACAAGGAATAAGCGATGAGACTCCACAGCAGGGAGAAAGCTGTGGTAGTTTTGCTGTCCGATACCGTCCCGGACATTTTCGGTGCTCTTTTTCTCGACATTGGCGCGCCAAAGGTCCGGAGCCGCAGGCGTGTCGATGGGCGACCTTACTGGTGGGGGGGAATGTAGAGAGAGCAAAACGTGGAAGGTTCTTGACGTCTCCGAGCCGGAGCTCAGGGCGACTCCTCCGCCCTGCTTCCGGGAACTCACACGGAGTTGCGCCGCTGCCGTCGGAGATGGTTCTTCACATCTCACCTTAATGTTAATGCAGACGTGAGCAGGGAAGTAGTCACCTGCGACCCACCGACCGCACTCGCCTCGTTCGCTGCCAGCCTGCTGACCGTCACGTGAAAACGGAGAATTTCTAGACTCAGTCTAGCCTCAACTTGCCCTAGAAGGGCAGAAACAACCCTCTGAGGACCATAACCAGGAAATCAGGGCTGTTTAAATGATTTATGGCTCCTATTAAGACAGGCACTTGCGCTCTTTACCATTTTAAACAGTTTGTGCTCCTGAAGTTGAGATTTCGGAGCTGGGGTCATCAGAGGTGGACCGAGACGGGAGGCTTATTTGTGAAATTCGGACTGTATGCGAGAGGTCCGTATTTACTCTACGGTGTGTTCGTGTTCAGCTCAAGGGCAGAGGGTTCGTGGGGTGATGAACGCAGTCCTGAAAGTGAACTTTTCCCCACGTGATCAACGTCACAGTCACAGTCGCTCAACACCCTCACCTTGGGCTATGAAGGGCGTATTGTCCTCTGCTGCGTCGGTCATCTCTGGTCTCGGAGTCGGTGCCGGGGGGCGGTTGGTGATCATCACCGCCTTGCTGGAGACAAGTATCGTATCGTACTCCTCGTCGTCGCCCCCTACAGCGGCATAGGGGTCTTCCTCACATTCTGCCTCCTCGTGGTTCTGCTCCTCCTCCTCCTGGCCATCATCAGCGTTGGTTTGGCCTGACAAACGTGTGCAACAAGATACACGTTCAACTCGGGAGTGAACAAAAGTGCGCAACAGCAGAGGAGGAGCTTCAGACAAAGCGCAGCTGGTATGCTACGTCTAGTGGCTGTCGTCAGATCCGGAGAGCCACGGATTTGAAAGAGACGGGTTTGAGAATCTTCCGGAATAACCCGCACGACTTGTGTAAAATCACAGCGCGCGTTTTCTAGCACACCCGGCTGTCACGGAGTTGCGGTGTGCAGGGGTGACTTTTTAAACTCACCGGCCGATCCCATCATCTCATAAACACTGTTGTCTTCTCCCGTGTTGGATCCAACCTGCAACGACAGACAGACCTGCCTGGTCACGCTGCAGGCTGAAATGGGAACTTGTCAGAAGTGCGTGTGTGCGGTAACGTGTTGAAAGGGAGCAGCGAGGGGCTGTCAAGGGGGTCTCACTGATAGCGCTGTCGGTTATCAGTAAAGGGACTGATCCGCGCGTCGATACGAACGCCCTGTTGTAGCAGAAACGACTGGAGGAACCCTCGACAAGCTGTGTTGTCCCACAGAACATGACTGCTTCTTCACGCTCTCAGTGTTCCCTCTGAGGCAGAAACTACCACAAACACACGAGACCGACGTGACTCAACCAAACCACACAAAACAGTCGAGTCCACGTCCCCCCGGGCGGATGAGACTGTCGGTTTGTACCTCTGTACGAAACAGCGGCCCTCGGCCTCCCTTCAGTGTGAAAACTCACGTTCTCTACATTTCAGAGGGAGGCACAGTTTCACTGTGCTCCTGCAAGAGAGGAGAGAACCGTCCCCAGACGGTGACTGGACACGAATACAGTGTTTGGCTTTCCTGCTTCTCACTGCCCGCGTTATAATACATTTCCAGTCGATGGGACCTTTCTCAGTTTGTTCTTCACCTAAACCAGTCCATCTCACACTGGTTTACACAAGTCTGCAAAAGGGTAACTTTTACTGCGTCGGTTTAGGGTAAGTACCACGATTGTGGTTATTAAAGCAGGAGAACCTAACGGTCCTAAACACTATGCTTTTTTTGAAGAACAAAACAAAATTGCCAAAAGGCAAAGACGGCCAGGTCCGGCTTTATGCTTTCAGCCTCAGCATCTGTCGGACGCAAAACCAAAAAAAAAATAGTTTAAAAGACGGAGATCTGGAGATCCTCAGATTCAAGGTGGTGTGGCTTTACTTTGCTAAAACCTACTTAAAGAAGCTTAAACCTTCTGGCAAGATATCCCGCGGAGAGATTTACAAGTTCTTGTAAATTTCCATTCATTTCAGTTATGGCAAATATTTCACTCAACAGCTAGTGAGTGCGGCTCTTACTGCGTCTGCTGGCGCGGCTTTCACACCGAGGCAGATAAACCGGCAGAGAACACAGGAGGAGCAGAAACAGACAATGCAGCAGCTCTGTCTTTTTTTTATATATATAATGTGCTTAATTCACCTCCAGCTTCCTACCCCAGATCTCTCCAGAACCCAAAACACACATATGCACCTGCTGTCTTCACTCGCTTTACATCCCAAGTGAAACGCAGAGATTTAAAACGAACCTGTGAGTTCACACGTTATTTCCTCGGCATGTTCGGAAGTTTCCGCAAATGAAGTATCATAGAAGGCACGACTGCCTAGTGATGCTCGGAAAACAGACTGCAGAACACTTGAACATGTTCATCCTGAAAAAGGCACAATCTGTTACTTAGCAACACTGCCACTCAATAATAATAATAATAGCTCTTACCTCGCTTCCCTTGTATCAGTAACACCCTTTATGTGTTCTGAAATATTAATATATTCATCAAAGTAAAAAACAGCAAAGCCAGATCTACAGCGTATCACGTACTAAGTATGTAGCCAAACTGTGAAGTTTGTGCAGATAAAACATCAGAGTCGGAGCAGAACGTGGTGTGAGACGCCGGCTCTCGTCGTCGAAGAACGTCGCGCATTTCTTGCTTTTTTCGCCAGCAGAAATAATGCGAGTCCTTCTGCAGTTGCACACGTCTGACCTGCAAACTAAAGCGTTTGCATTAGCGGTTTTCCGAGCTCGCGTGCGTACGCGTCACCTTTCCTACGCCAGCGCGCTGTGAGGTCTACAACCACGGTCTGCCGCTCAAAACATTCAGGTCTCAATCCCACCTCCTGCCGTGGGACCCTTCATCGAGGTATTTACCCTGAACTCATACAGTAAAAGTTACCTGCCATTTGCAGGCAGATAAAGAATAGATAAAAAACTTGTCCGGCACCACGGCGCAGAGCACAGACACCCCCCGGCTTACGAGTCTTCGACTTGCGAGATCTTTGACATGAATGAAAATATTTAACATGCTGTACCGAGTTACGAGGCCGTGTGGGATCATCTCAATTCATGTATTATTATTATTTCATCCCTGCATATCATTATTGAAGGGAAATGTCTGTTTTTAAATGTAAACTATTATTTATCTCCATTCTGATGGGTTTTGGTGCTACTTGAGCAAATGTGGGGGTCACTTTGCAGGCCCAGGAACGCTTAGAAACTTTATGTCTTTATGTCTCTGGCTTCTGAGGTTTCGCCTCACGAGCAGATTTTCAGGAACGTTCCGCGCTCCCAGGTGGGCGAACACCTGCACTTATGTAACGGGGCTCCAGCTCTGCATCACCTGTAGCCTCCACCACAGCTCATGTACTGCATGTACATCCATCTACGTACCGGTAGCCTGTTCCACAAATGCACGTGGAGACCCTCCTTTAGATGTGTCTGACCTGAGAGGAAAGGGTCACACTTGTCTTTGTCGCTGTGGGTGTGGCGTTGCTCACAGCTGGTCCACGGTCCTCTGCGATACCTGGGGAAGGGACCGTGGAACAGGCTCTGCTGCCCGCGGGCAGGTGTGGGGAATGGGCTTCCTCTCAGGTGGTTCATACGCCTCCGACAGGGTGCAAGTTGTTGCGCGGCTCCCTCCTAAGCCAAAAAAAACATCCCGACTGCCCTAAACAAAGTGGGCCAGGCTGTTGCCGCAAGCAAAACGTCAGGATTCGATAAACGCGGCCGTTACTCATCTGACCCTTCGGGGGGCGCGCGCTTCTCCCGAACGCTTGAATCCAAAACCGAGTCCCTCCACTCAGTTCTATCCACGAGGAGGTGAGATTGAGCACGATTCCATCTCAGCGCTGGGGGGGGGGTTTCTCATTAGCAAACACAGAATGTACCAGAAAGAGAGGACAACAACATTTCACTATTTATAGTGAGCACCATGAGGTAATTACCCAAGTATAATCTGCAAGTGCATGAAAGATCTGACCGCCGCCGAACAAACGTAATTGCAAAGTTTGGATGAGAGGAAGGAGGAGGCCGAGAGAGAGAGCGAAGGCACGGGGACGGGGGTCTCAATAATTACACCGATTATCTGTTTTTTTTTTACTTACACCATAATTATACCAGCTGCATTGTTTCACTTCACATTTGTTCCCGAATAACTTTGCTCTCTGATATAGAACTGATATGGAACCACAGACTCTGCGGAACATACAGGGACATTCAGAGACCCCTGGTGTCTGTCCCTGTTACTGGGTAACGGTGGATATTCGGGAGGATTCTGGTCCGCCACGCTGAGCAGCGTTCCTCCACAAAGCGAGCGTGCCCTTGCTTGTCAAGGTACGCACATACATAAGAGAATGTGCTGGAAGGCTCAAATTTTGCCCGCATCTCACAAAGCTTGGCCAGGACAGAAGGAAGAACCGCACTATCCAAATGACACGCAAACTACACGCCATTAGACGGGACTGCGGACTGTGGCACCGTTACATAAAACTCCCAATGCAAAAAAGGCCACCAGAAAGGCGGAGCGGTGGACGCGAGGCGAAGGTCTGCCACAGCATTTCGCTGTTTCATGCTCGTAAAGTAGTGAAAGCCTTAGTCTGGGGGGTTTCATTTTTATCTCGCACTTTCCTCCAGAGCAACTTACAGTGTTAAACTTACACTGCGTCACCCAACACACAGCTGGGTCATTTTTACCATGTAAGTTCAGGTTAGGTGTTTTGCTCAAGGGTGCTACTGCAGGAGGTGGGAGGTTCAACCTTCTCTCCCCGCTGTCTTTTGCAGATCAACACTCGTTGCTTCTACAATCCCTGGATCTCTGGATCCCTGGAAGTGAAATGCTGCTGCGGTTAAGACAACCAGGCCATGGTGGGGGGGGGGGGGGGGGGGGTGTNGGGGGGGGGGGGGGGGGGGGGGGGGGGGGGGGGGGGGGGGGGGGGGGGGGGGGGGGGGGGGGGGGGGGGGGGGGGTCTGTCCCTGATGATGAGAGGCCTCAAGAGAGCCCAGTCACATTGAGGAGAAAAGGATCTTGCACCCCCAGCACCCCAGGGTGCCAAATGCAGAACCCCATGTCAGGTCTGGGTCTCACAGGCCCTCGTTCTTCATTAAATTCTCCCCGCAGTTAATCCGTCTGCGACCTGCGGTTCGTGTCGCTTTCCGCGATGAACAGAAGAGCCAGAGCATGTCTTCATTACGCACGGGTACGCCGACACCGGCTCCCAGGCGGAAGTGGCTGACTAACACTTTAAAAACCCGCAATTACGCTCATTAGATCAGTCAACTCCGGAATGACACAAAAACACAGAACACAAAGTCGCCGCGTCGCACAAAGCCCTCCCTCCCTCTTTCAGAAGAATAACTGCGCTCAACAATTAGCGCTCGTGAAAGCCGCGTCTCTAAAGCAACCGGGTGTGTATTGTGCAGAACAGCGTGCAGAGTGCTTGTGCATCCTTCACACACACACACACACACAGGTCGATATAAAACCCTCTACTCCTGTAAACAGTGCTGTCTGTGGGCTACAGCAGCCCTGATGCTGATGGAGCTTAATACCCCCCCGAAAGTGGTGTAAGTTCTCTCTCGGCTACGAAAGGCGCGAGCAGAGGCGGAAACCCCGCGCTCGGAGCGCCGGTGAAAAGTGTGAGTGCACCTGGGCAGCGCCCGTGTGGGAGAAACCGCGCAGAAGAGTGAAAGAGAATCTTCTGTCTGCGGGAGCTGCTGCAGAAGAGCCGGGAGGACATGTTGCCTCGGTTCCTGTTCAGACGTGCTAAGCGGACGACGAATGGGAGCAGTAAACCTGTTGGCGCTGGTGTGTTGTCGCTGCGCAGCCATTCAGCGGGAACAGGGTTGATCGCCCGTGATTTCCTAGGATCGACTGCTTGCCCGGTTCCCTAAGGACCAGGTATCTGGGAGATTAGCTCCTCCGGTGATCAGATGCCACAGCACTCCGGTACCGGGGCGATCGATCGATTGTCTTAGCGATCGGTTGCCATAGAAATCACGTGTCCTCGCGATCAGGTAATCGGTTGCCGGAGTGGTCAGGTGCCACAGAGATCAGTTGCCATAGCAATCGTGTGACAGAATCACGCAATGAAGAAAGTGCAGCAGATCGTTTTTGGAGAAGCACTCGAAGGCCTCTGCGACAAGGCTGCGTTGTGTCGTGTCCCGCGTGACCTCTACTGTCTTCGCTGTCACCCGAGTGCAGCGTTTCTCTGCAAACAGCGCTGCCGCCGCCAGCGGCTCTCGGGGGTTTATTCGGCTCCGAGACGCCGCTTTCTCCCACAGTCGAGGAGGTGTGAAAGAGGTGGAGGTGTCGCGAGCAGCAGCAGAACCCTCTTAATAACACAAACATTGACACTGCAGAGCAAACACACACGCGCGCACGCGTGGTGAAATAAACAGGCCTATCAGAGTGGGAGACCGACCCCCAAATGGCAGCAGCCGCACTAAGAACAGCCATTTAAAAAGGTTAAACTTTGTTAAATTAAAACGGTTGAAGAACCACGAGTCCATTATCGCGGCGTGCGCTTCCTGAGGTTTTGACGGCTAAAACCGGGTTCTTTTTTGCTTATCCGAGCGGCGTAACTGGAGCTGCACGGGGGAGATGGTCACCACTCGAGCGGTTGGGCAGATGCCGGAGGTGTGACACGTGGGGGGCGTTCGCGCCGTCAGGCCGCAGGGTTCGAGGAGCAGCACGCGGCGGGATCGGTGCTTTAACCGCGAGCGCGGGGAGCTTCGCCGGAGCTCGAGCGCTTGCCGGTGGACTTGATTTGCATTTATTTGTATGAAATTTGCATTAAAAGCAAAGGGTGGGTTTAAGGTGCTTCATTTGTAAAATGATTAATATGCCAAAAGTTTATAATCCAGCGACAAAAAGCGAACAAGAAAGTGAATTATAATCAGCGGAGGCGAAACAAAGAGTAATACTGTTGGCTTATTGGCCCGGGGGGGACGTGGCGCAATTGCACACACTGCCGTATGATGGTCGCTGTCTCCCTGGGGGGGGCCTGTGGGAGCCCCAGGAGGGCTGTCCTGCACCGCCGCACGATCCGTTATTGTTCGCCCGCTGCAGGAAAGCGAAAAACACGGCGACCTCCACTGTTGACTCATCAGACCTTTGGAGCAACCTGACCTGGTTTGCTACCTGCTTTGAAGTGCCTCCTTAAATTTTGGAGAGCTGTGGGTGTACGATGACAACTCTTACACCACTATTTTTAATGTCTGACTTACTGAAGGCAATTCGGGGCACTGACACTCTTCTAGGCACTAAAGGCACATCAATCCTCACACTCTGTTGGGTTTGTCAAGCATCTTTTCAGTTCTGGCTTTGTGCAGAACGACAGGGTAATCCGTACAGTTTCAGCTCAGGGTAAGTCTCTAGACCAAGGGCACTGTAGCCAGAGGTGAGATTCCCACCCAAGTTCACGGATTGCAAGGTGCACCACCTGCGGCCCCAACACGAGGACCACGGTGTGGGTTTCTACCAGCAACACTGCAGTTTATTCTCCATGAAACAGGTCAAGCCGTGTCACGTGGTGAAGGCGGAGCGCATTAATAGTCGCCCTGCCGACGCCCAAACAGGGTAATGAAGACGTTCTCCTCACTCCTGTGCACGATTTACATATCTCACCCTCCGGTTTAATGCAATTTTACATGCTTGGAGGGAGGTTTAAGTCATTAGGACTTTTAAACCACTTCCATGATGATTTTTTTTTTTACAGCTGCTTATTCACCTTAAACGTATTTAGAAAAATTGACATAATCGGCGGTATAATACCAAGACCCCCAATGAGAACTAAAGCCGCAGATTTCGACGTTCAGGCCTTAACCGCTAGGCTACCTGCAAGCGGCGTATAACAAACGCGACTCATCGCTTCCTTGACATCTGGAGCGAAGACCATATTCCAGCGAAACCCACACAAGTAAAACAGTTTATATGACAGTGTTTTACACAGAGAGCTCAGAAGTGAAGCCAGGAACCTGCTGAGAATGATTTAGGAACTGTTCGCTTGTCAGGGGTGGCAGGTGTTGCTTTTAGGAAAGAATAAGTAAAGCCGTCGCCCAGGAGCTGTGACTCACGATCGGCGCCTCAGCGGTCCGCATCGCAGATGGGAGCACTGTTTTAACAGGTGGGGAACAGCTGGGTCCTCGCTCCCCCACGTATCACGGGAAAGGGGTGGCTGGGAGATGGTGGGCTGACCTGCTCCTTTGGGGATCACCCGGGTCCCAATGTAACCACAGTCGTCATTTTTATGATTATTCCTGTCTTCAAGTCTTTGTGTCTTGTGGGGTGGCTTTAACCTAACTGGGGATCACGGGACAACCTGCGAGATGCTTTGTAGGAACATCGTGACGGGGCACTTGAATGTCAGGAGCCATAGAGAGGCACATGTTCTGAAGGATCCAACATGACCACAAGAACACCAACCTTGCACCTCATATATCACAGAAAGAGAGCGTTGTAAGTTAGATCCTACACCCCTCTAGGGTACCTCACCTGTGCCACCCCACGACCAAACCCCTGTCTAATGCCGTAACCACTATACGTATTGTGACCAACATCTGTACCTCTAGTCACACAACCATTAGCAGCATCTGTGGAGCTTCATAAGGAGATTCACATCTGGTCAAAACCTGCAGGCTCAAAAACTGCAAACAAACGCGCAGTCTGAGTTCACCAGCTTGTTACATAACATCTAGCAAGGGTCAATATCGTCCCTTTTCAGCTGCTGGTCTCCATGGCGATGCCGTCCATCAGCCAGGAAGTGACACGCCGTGGTGTAGCGACCAAGATCCGCGTTGAACGGATCCAAGTGGCAAGTTGACTCAGCTGTCTCGCAATTGCTACCTCAAGCACCTTAGCACCCGGGAGTCTCGTCCTAGTTGCCATGGTGACCTGTGGGGGGGGGGCACTGCCCCCCCCAGGTATCTTCCCATTTGCTGCAATCCGCTCTTGCATAACTCTTCGCCTTACGGAACCTGTGTGGCTCTGAGAGCGAGCGAGGGAGTGATTGATGACCTCTGGGAAACACTTCAATGAACTGGGAGCTCCCACCCTGTCGCTGAGGAGCTTACGGCTCAACGACTCCTCCGATCGATGGAAGTGGTGTAACGGAGGCAGCCGCTCTAGACTCGGCTCACGGCCACCTCTCTTCCCGAGGCCTTCAGGAAGCCGTTTGACGGCTCTTAACATCCAAAGAACAGGATGGGTGAGCGACTTGGGTCCTGTAAAGGGACCCCTGTGGAAGAGACACACGGTCAGCGGGGTGTTCCAGCAGGCTGCTTTCAGTAAAAAGACCGCAGCGAGAGGCCACAGAGCCCGAGGCCCACTTAAAGAGCACGGACAAGGAGGGAAGGCAGAAACTACACTCTGAGGGATTGTTGATCGGTGTTGGAATAACATCTTCCACTTCGCGCTGTCACTTCCCATCGCTCCACTTTTCTAACAGGGTTAGACCGCTCGATACAAGGGAGAGAAGCACACCGTCGAGGCAGAAACACCGACACGGGTCTACAAGGGTCGACTCGCAAAGGTCTGTGACGTTTCATTTTTCCGGTTGTCTCACGTGTCCCGTTGCATCTACAGGTAACCGGGCAGCCCAGCAGGTCGAACCGGTGCCTCGCGGCTCCTGGCTGTTGGCTTGGATGTGTGGTTGAAACCTGTTCATTGAGAACATGTTCTCACCATGTTCGTGTGGGTTTTGTCTAAATCAATAAATAAAAAAGTAAACTACACCGCCACGTCCGGCCTGCTAACACAAAAACCCTTTCCAGGAGACACTTGCTCTAGGAAAGTGACACAACCTTACGTCCAGCAGAGGCAACACATCACCCCTCTGACATCTGGGTGTTGTTTAAAATGAAAAATTCACCATGTGACATTTTATACTTCAGATGGAAAGAATGCGGATCCCCTATTTTGTTCCTTTGCCATGATCTTGCATCAAAAATCAAAGTATTATTACTTTCATTACTCAAACAGCATTTCCCGTTTTTGTGCCATAATTAAATAAGTAAAAGATGTCGGAGGAAAGAAAAAGGAGAACGCGGAGAGCTAGCATGTCACTTGAAAAGCAAGTGGGAAAGTTGTGAGGTTGCTGCCAGGAGTTTAGTCACGGTGCACCTTATCTTGAAGGCATGAGGGAACGGGGCGCCGCACGGCCTCACGTGGACGGCTCATCTTCAAGTCGTTCTGCTTCGGCTATTTCCTTCCTCTCTAAGTACTTTGCTCTAATATACTGTATAAACACAGCGAATATAGTGCCAAAGCAGTTTCTCCGAGGTCAAGCGTATTCCCAACTTCCTCGTGCACCACGCTGCCTCAGATCCCGGGACGGTACTGATGAAACCAGTGCCGTCGGTGTAGATGTTACTGATCTCAAGTGCTGACATTGAGCAGCTCGGCAGGTTATAACTTCCAAACACACAGTTGAGGGAAACGTTGGTTCGCGCTGTGGAGTCAATGTCGATTCTTGTTGATGAGGAGTTCGTTCCTCCGCTTGGGTCCTTCGTGTCGAAAGAGCTGTATCCGATGTCGATGGGATCGAGCGTATCCATTTGGTTGCTAGATGCCCTCTTCTTTTTCATCTAACTTTTCTTTTCATCACTGTCTTTTTACGAGAATCAAATGCTCTCATCGTGCGACACGATATCCCCATTCTCATCATTTGAGCTTCCAGTTCCGATTTGATTTGATCCAACATCCTTCTGTTTCTTTTCCAGGCTGGTGTCCTTGAACATCTCCTCCAGTAACACAGGTCCAGGTCCAACTTACTCGTTCGTAATGCGTTCTACCCCAGCCGAGGTAAACAATCAGTAAAGTCTGCAATATTCGGGAAGGACTGTAAGAGCAGGTCTGCGATGGCCTTGCATCCTGAAGGTCCCCTCTTACCCCCTGTGGTTCTCGGGTAAAATCTCTATCCCACCGTAGCCCTCAACTGGATAAGCGTTTGTTTAAAATTGATGGAAGAATGGTGCCGTAGCAGATTAGGAACAAACATCTTCAAAAGCGATTCTAATTTTGCCCCCAGTGGTAAGCTGAACATATGGAGGTGCCCCACTGAGCTACTGCCTCACCGTCAGTAGAAATGGGACACTCCTCCAGCGATGGCCTCTCCGCACTTCACTCCCACATCCAAGCGTCTCCTGTTGAACGATGCCACCTGTATCCAAGTAACAGCGGCCATCTCTCCTTACGGCTCATCGCGTTGACACAAGTTCTCGAGGCAATTTCTTGCAATGGGTTATAAATCATGGCCTGACTAATGAGGGGGTGGGAGGCCGATGACTCAGGGCAGCGGTAATGAAACCAGGCACACGGGGGCCTCCCACACAGCGCTCGGGGAGAAGGACGCTGGGAGGCAGAGAGAGTGAGGCTCATCCTCACATTGTTTAAATACGTATAAACCATGTGTGTAGAAGGTGGTGGGGGGCGGGGGTGGAACCTGCTGTAATCGAGAAGGTCGTGAAGATATGCCGATATTACGGTATGATGTCCTGGAAGGAGTTTTCTTTCGGGACGCGGACAAGAGACCGACGCTGCAGCAGCAGCATATCCTAATCGGTGAGGTTAACAGGTTTGCTGTGGTTTGCGTGTTCTGAGGGTTGCTCAAGGTTGGGATTAGTGCTGAGGACGTGACCAGAAGGTCCAGCCGCTCTGGCGGTCGACGCCCCTCGTAACTCGGTGCTAAAAGCATCAGGTTGCCGCGTGGCTTCCCGACGCTTGTGGAACCTGTCGAACCGGATTTCCAAACCTCCTTCATTCGCAGTAGGAGCTTCGGCCATCCCTACCCTCATTCCCCCCGACTGCACACGTCTGACTCCAGGGTTCCCCACGATGGTCTCTTAAAGTGACCACTGAGCGCAAAGAGAGTGTTCCAGAAAAGAGACAATCGACAGCAAAAAAAAAGCTGTTCTGCCTGCAAACCAGATGTCTGCTGTGATATTAATAGTTCATGTCAATCAGTGCAGCAGTCAAAACCTTCATTACTGCAGGAAAACCCACACAGAGACACATTAGCAGGACCACATTCGATCTGCGGAGGGAGACGGGCGAACTGAGGCGGGAAGCCGAGCGAGTTGCGTCCGTTCGTCTCGATTCTCCTTGGGGACACTTTGACACGACGCTGGCCCGTCCTGCTTGTGACGCCTATAAAAAGCTTTTTCTGGGGTAGCGGGGAAGTCTGCGGTACCGACTGACAACACGGAGTCTCCCAGCAACTGTGTGGTCCTTGGCTAGAGCTTGCGGGATGGCTGGCGCGTGGGCCCGCGGAGATCTGCTGAGACGTGTGGACACCGTGTGTGGGAGCGAGGACGACATTCTGTGTTTACTATCATCACTGATGCACAGATGAAGGACACGGTGATTGGCAGCTGCTGTTTCTGGAGCCCGAAACGGGGCTTCCTGCGCACGGCGCTCTAGCGCGTCCACACACACATCTCCGCTGGAAGTCCCTGCCCTTCTCTTCTGCATCGTGTGAAACGGGATCTGCCGTTTTGAAGAACTGCTGAAGGTCAGGTGCCTCTGGGGTTTAATGGATGCAGGGATGCGTATTTGCATAATTATCCGAACCTGCCCCCATCCGTCACCAGCGGGCCGCTACGGCGCTCTGACATCTCCGTGACCTTTCCTACCCCAGCATTGCCGGGCGACAGGGGCATATTGTGACCTGCATTAGAGCGCCAACAAGGGTTGCCGACCTTTGACCTCCCGATTTTTTCCAAGCACTGGGTCGCGCTGCCATCTTTAACTGCCTTCAAGGCAAGAATTAGTTTGGTTCCTAATGTCTCGCTTCTGCCATGTGTTTTACTTGCCATTGGCATGCAGAGGATGTGAATTTGCACCCAGGTCCGACCAGAATGGCGCCGCGGTGCAGGGGGTATCGGGCTGCTTTCACAGCACCGGCGGACACATCCCAGAGTGTGCTGGAAATGTCCACTGGACATCAGGCGGTGTCACGAACCAACCTGGCTTACCAAAACCTCCCTATCGCTGCATCGCTGCGCCTTCCCTTACATTCATCCTCCGAAACAGGTCCTCAAAATGGCAACTGGCTGCTCCCCGACACACAGCCAGGGCCGTGTCCCCCTGCGTCCAGCCCACACGGGGGGTAGTGGGACGGCAGCCAGTTTCTAAACGGGTTCTCGAGGGCTGGGGGAGGCAGGGAAAGTTTTCATCTGTGTGATAATGGATACCCGCATCAAGAGGATTTACACTTACTTCTGTGGGCGGAATTTCGCCCACGTCGCGAACGCCGAGCAACGGCAGCATGCGGAACGCACCGCGGCGCTGCCCGTCGGCCCGGCCCACCGGCTACTCCTCAGTGCAGCGACTCGGTGGAACAAAAACATATCTCCTTTCTGCATTTGGCGGTAAAACATAAGTGAAGCACAGATTCGGGGGCCCTGTGAAAGCCACAGAACAGCAAATAAAGCATAACGTGATATTCCTGTGGTCGCCTTGATATCGCTGCACTTTCTCATCCAGCAGTCTCTGGATGCGGTTTTACCACGGGGGCCGTCTCTGCCGAGCTTCAAGGAAATGTGGGTTTTTTTCTTTGTACTGACCTCAGCGGGGCAAACTGCCGCCCCCTGCCAACTCTAATAGCTCTTACATTAATCAAAGAGTTTAATCTCTTCTCTGAGACACTCGTCCGTTCTAACCGCGGTTCTGTTTTCGTCCCCACAGCCAGCGGCGAGGGGCGAGAAGCACCTTGCTTCCGGACGGCACCACGCCGCCCGATACACTGAAGTCAGCTGAACATCATTCTTCATTTTGGTGAGTCGCCCCCGGACATCAGAAAAGAAGGGCTCTGTGTGTGTGTGTGTGTGTGAGAGAGAGAGAGAGAGAGAGAGAGAGAGAGAGAGAGAGAGAGAGAGGGAAGCCTCAGTCCACTCACCAGCGCCTCCTGCAGGAGAATGCAGACGAGGGCGTGGCCGTGCCGCTGGGCCAGCTTCAGGGGCGTTTCCCCGTTCTGATTTGCGATGCGGAGGGCCTGCTGGGCACCCGGACACTGCAGAAGCACGCTGACAACATCCCGCAGGCCCCACTGGGCGGCAAAGTGGAGGAGTGTGGGAAGGTCCTCACAGTGCTTCTCTGTCAAAGAAGCCAAGCGACTGAGTCAGCAAGGTAGCTCACACTGTGAGAGTGTGTGTGTGTGTGTGTGTGTGTGTGTGTGTGAGATAGAGAGAGAGACTACCCTTTTACATGAACGTGCCCTCAACAAAGGGCTTCTCAGAAAACTGTGTTACTGTTTCTCTGAAACATGCAGGATGGCTATGCATCAAAAACAGCCAAAAATAATCCAGCAACTCACACGTTCGGAGGAAGTTTGATCTCAGACCAGCAATTATGTGCTTGTCTAATGAGCACTTGTGGGAATATGAGGCCAACCAGCAGCACTCGGCAGATAACTGACCGCACTTTACAGCCGGCCTCCCACAGCCAGTCCGCGTGTCGTCACGCTGGACGATGTGGCAAAAAGCCTTGAGCGAGACACGAACTTCTGGACCTTCTCAGTCCAGGAACATCTCCCGGAAGAGGTACGGAGCCACAGGTGGGTGATGGGTGGAGCATTTGCAACTGGAAGAGCCAGGCTTGAAGCATTGCAGTACAGTTCAAGGTACTTAACCTGAGCTGATACGGTAAAAATTGCCCAGCCAGATTAATGGGTAAATCACTGTAAGTAGCTGAGTGTACCTAACACTGTAAGTCGCCCCGGAGAAAAACATCAGGTAAATGAATAATAATCACGATAATAATTCTGAGGGGTTCTCTGAGGTGCTACTGATGCTAAACACAAGCCGGCGTAATAGAGCCCCTCGGCAGTTTATCATTTAACACGGTGGGTAAAATGTTAGCCCGGCTTTAATGCGCCGAAAACCCCCACGTGTGACATTGCGGCGGCTGCGGTTCTGAACACATCACCCACCCCTCCTCGAAGCCCCTCCCCCCTGAGATTTTTGCCAGCATGATCTATCAAGCATAGAACCGTTGACGACTTCTTCTGGGTCAAAGCCCAGTTTCGCATGCAATTTTCATCTTTCCCTTAATGAATGTTTCTTCATCGCTTCCCAAACAATAAATGTTTCATGGATGTATTATTTTCTGCAGACTCCGCTGCTGCTGTGGAACCTAATTTGAGTTCCAGCCTCTTTGGTTTGTTGCCCCTGCAATCTAACAAGCTGGGAAAAGGTGGTTATTAGTAATAACCGGCAAAGAGCAACAATATTAGGGCCAAATCTCTGCAACGGCTAAATGTGGTTCATTAGAATGTGCAATTAGACTGGCTCTCTGCCCCAGGGCCCCGGCACAGGTTCCAATTATCAATACATTTGTCACTAAGCATTCATTACCACCAGTGTGTAATGAAGTAAAAAAATAATCGTCATTAAACACCAGCAGATTAATGTGGGACCACCCCAATTAGTCTCTTTTGACAAGGTTGATGGATGTTTTAGATGTTGGTAGATGTGGACACACAGTCGAGACAACGCTGCTGACTTTTACCCCCACGGATGTCAGCCGGTGTTAACGTGGAAACTCGCAAGGTCGTACGGAGGTGTTCGGCGCCGAGATCCGTACGTTAGGGTGAGGTCCGGGTAATCGGATAAGTCGTTGCCTTTGTCGAGGCCCCCTTTGCTAGCCGAGACTGTCTCCGGTGTCCCAGGACAGAGTTATTAAGGGCGTAATTCAAATTAATCTAAAGGTCAAATTAAAACCCGTTTCCCGGAGCGCCCTTGCTTTTATTTGGTCTTTTCACAGAAGAACTGCAGATTAAATCGAAACACCCGGCTCTTCAAGGCTCCTTAAGTAATATTTGGAATAGGGAAGCGAGGGAACGAATGGGAATCAAAAGGAATTTTAACTAATGAAATAAGTGTGGGCAGACCAAGGAAAAAGATGCAAGGGTTAGTATAAAAGTTTGAAATGATACCAAATGAGGGTTTTATTAGCATTGTTTAGCATGCATGCTTAATTTTTTCGGCAGCTTTTTCGCACTGCTGTGGTCCAGGCCTTGGGCCTGTAACTGGAAGTCTGTCAGTTTGAGTCCTGTCCCCTCCGCTGCTGCCGCAGGCGTTCGCAGTGCTCCTGTGACCGGTCCTCAGTGGCTGCTGCACGGCTGCCGCCTGTCAGGGCCCGTCGGGCGCCGCGACGTCCCGCTCGGAACGCGTCCCCTAACAGCTCCTTATACCCCCAGCAAACGGAGGCCACCCCCGCGACAACTGTGTGTCAGCAGTGTGTGACGGTGGATGCTGCTGTGGTTTAACTCCCACCTCCAACTCCCACAGGGAAACTCCTCCATCAAACTGGGACCCAAACACCTAAAGGAGCGAGAAACAACAGGCCCTTCTCTTCCCCTTTAACCGCCAATAGGTGACGGTGGTCCGGGCTCGAACGTTAAAAGTAATTTAATCATTTGTTACCGATCCTAATTTAATGTTAAACTCATTGTTCCATTTCAACTGAACTGAATCCTTTTGTTTTGTTATTTAAAGTAAACATCTCTGAATGTTATTAATTTAGAGCGTTGTTTCAACAGCTGTTTTTCATACAGAAAATACCCAAAGTTCCTGTTGCTGGTTAAGATGGTTTCACTGTTACTGGAAATAAACAAAATATTAGTGACATTTGTGGCTGAGGTGTGACTCAGAAAGCCAGCGGAGCTGTTCGGTCCGATAACCAGGGCGCGAGTCGCACATTTGGTGTTTTCGCTAGTCGAAGGTGAGAAACACCCCCAAGGGGTGACCTCCAAAAAGGCCCTGCACCGCTGCAGCCGCAATGTGCCGTAGGCACGCGGTGCTCACGCGCACTGAGAAACACGAACCTTCCCACGTGTTTCCTGCTGTTGCCACTGCGTTCAAGGGATCGGCGCCTCGTCTCCGGTCAGCGGGGTGTGTGGCGGTTACGTGCGCGAGTGTTGTGGCCCAACGACACGACATGAAGCCCTGACCACTTTGAGGAGTTTGAACTTGGAGAACGTGTCTGGTCCCCCATATGTGTCAACCCGCTGGGACGCCGGACCCCTACCCGCTCTGTCGCCCCCGTCGTCTTGCAGGCCCCGGAAGCCGCCAGCCGGCATGCGCTCGGTCAGTGCAGACGCCAGGATCTGGTCGAGCTGCTCGATGGAGCAGGTCTGGAAGGCCTGAGGACAGAGGGAGAAGCCGTGAGAGCTGTCCTTTTTGGCCGAGGAGCCGGACGGGAAGCGGACCTCCTCCTCCTCTGAAACATGCGGCGACTTTCTTCCGGAATAGATCCACAGCTCTGCGTCAGACAGACCCTGTTAAATTAAAAACTTAAAGGATGATAAACGCACTGCGATGAGCCGGCGGCCCGCTCAGGGCTGTTCGTAGCCTGGTGCCCAGCGAGTGGGAAAAGTCAGTGATAATGGACGGTTGGACGATAAACACGTGAACATTTCTGTTAAAACAGCTCTTGAAGGAGGTTTTGTATTATGTATTTTCAGACATGAATTTCACTCGTAACTCCTGAGACACAAATGTCTTGTTTCTAGAAGGTTCTTAGCCTGTGACTGATTATTGCCAGCAGCTGTGTAGAATGTTGGATTTTTTGTGTTTTTAATAAATGGTTCTTACTGAATTAATAAGTAATAAGCTTTAGTGATTTTTCTTTGTGTCCTTGATGGTCCCACCCTCTGACCGATGTGTGAACCCCCTTGAGCAATGCAGCAATGAAGGTCTTCCAGGGGCTAGTGCGTGTGCATGCGTGCGTGTGTGCGTGTGTGCGTGTGTGTGTGTGTGTGTGAGAGAGACAGAGATGTTTTGCATTTGTGATACTCTGCAGATGAATGTCTGTGATCTAGAGCAGAATGACGGTGAGATGCATGCGGGCGCTGTGGTCCATCATTACGACCGATGGCTTGTCAGGGTTTTCACTGTTGCGGCAGTCAATCTGGGATGGCTTATCTACAGCACTAGTGTTTTCGTGTTGCCTTTTCCAGAATATTCCAGCAGGGAATTGTTGCTGCATTAAGCCATATTGTTTCCGAGTTGCACGCAGAACAGCGGCTGCACCTGGCCTGTCCTCCACCCCTTTCTCCACACAAGCTACGGTGCCCCTGACGGGTTCAGCACCAGGTGTGGCAAGTGTGGGAGCATTTCCACTGGTGGACCTGTCCACCGTGAGCGTCACTGGATTTCTCCTGTGTTTCCTATGTCCCCCAGGCGCTGAGAACAGACCAGCAACAACCCGCAACAGAAGCCACAGGTACTGGTTGAGACCAGGGGGATGCTATGGAGAGGCCCGGGTGACTAGTGATGGATCCCGACCCGGACTGTGCAGCTGGAACCCAACTGAGAGGTGAGATGCCAGCAGCGAAGATGTGGAGATGGTCCCATCACAATAGAGTTGGTACTCTTGGAGATAACAAAGCCAATATTTCAGCACATCCTGCCAGGAATATTGTGCCTTTTGGTCTCATAATTATCATCGCTGCTCTTTAGGAAGTAGAGCAACACTGCAACTCATGTAAAGGTGTAATGTGTGGGGTGGGGAACACGGAGTATAGAGGTTCCAAACAGTTGAGGCCTGTTGTAGACTAACTGCAACCACAACTTGCTGTCCTTGGGCAGGCTGGGACACAGCCTGAATGTGAAGTTTCGGCATAGGTGTAAAAAGTGGAGGAGACACCTACTCCCAACGTTCATGCACGTTTGTGCAGCTCCACAGCTACAGCTCTTCTTTGTAAGATTGTGTTCAATTGCATGGATACTGACAGCCTATAGCCATCTCACCTGAACCATGAACTCCATGGGGTCAGCGGCCTTCCTCAGCAGCACCGCCACCTCGTCCATGGTGGAGTAGTACTGCAATTCAGCCTTGGCCCCCACAGTCACGCCCCCACAGTGCAGGGTCACGCCCACTGACCCTGCTGGGAAGTCTGCAGCATATAGAAAAAATGTCATTTGCAGGCATTATGTGGCGCCAGTAACACGAAACTGTAGACTGCTAGTGAACTAGGGGGGACTCCACTGTGGTCGGAGGGACGGAAGGCCAGACCTCCTCACCTGGAGCTCTCACTTGCAGGACATGCTCGTTCCAGGCCACGGGAGTGACTGCCACCCTCTGTTTGTTCCAGTGGAACTCCACTTTGACATCTTCGTCCGGCAGCGTGTCCTGCAGCAAGATGTAGACGTCCCCCGGACTCTGCAATGTGGAGAAGCAGAAAGAGGCCGTAGAAGTCCCACGCCAGCCACAGGATGCTCACTGCCATTCGGTACTTGGAAGTAAGGGCCTGGTTGTGTGTTTGGGCAAATGCTGGGTGTACTTTTCACCTGGACTTGAAGCCTGGTGAGGGGCGGCAGCTGCTGGATGTTCCCAAAAGACGGGTGGAAGTGGGGTTGTGGAACCCAGTGCATGTGGGAGAGTGGAGGTTATTCGTTGTTTATGTACAGGACTGATGGCTGGGGATTGTCAGGGGTTTTGGTCAGACAGATTGATTTTTGATCATTTTTTGGACATTTTGCTTTTTCAGAACTGCTATTTACCCACTGCCCCTAGTGAGGCTATCTGTATCCTTCACACGGTTGGAACACGTTTACAATCTTGCACACATGACGCATCTGCTATGGCAGATAAACCCCTCGCTCTTCTGTTCCACCCTCCTCAGTCTCTGTCGTGCTCTCTCTCTCCCTCCTCTCTCACTCACTCACTCACACACACACACACACACACACACACACACACTCACACACACACACACACACACACACACACACACACACACACCACGCTGTATAGTTTATCTGTTCCCACTCTCGCCCAGTGTCTGTGGGCGGGGTAACTCCCCAGAGCCACACAGTTCACCAGGTGGGGTGGAGATGGGCTTCACAGGCCTTGCATGAAGAGCCCCCCCCCCAGAGGACGCTGTTGGGGCTCAGGGAGCGAGACCCTGTCTCCCTGCCAGCACAATGCACCTCGGTAGTGTCTGTGTCTGGATTTAGTCGGTGAGTGTCGAGATCCCAGCCAGGACTGTGGGCAGACACAATACTTTCTGGGACTTCTGTAGCTTACGTCCGTAGGCAGAGGTAGGTTTTTATAGCTGGGAGCACGAGGCCAGCGGCATTCTGGGAATCGAGCTCTGCTTTTAGCCACAAAACATGAAATGGTCGGTGGCAGGAGAAACTTTAATCATTAACCACCTCCATGCCAGGTGAGCAGCGAAGTACAACAGCAGAGCGGCGGCTTAACATTCCACGGGGGGTGTGTTTTTAGTGAGCAGTCCCTGGGGTTGGAGTATCCAAAAGTTTCTGTAGATTTCCTTTCCCTGCCTAATTTCTGTATTTTCAGCCCACCCTGGGCTAGACCACGTGTTAAAAAGAGAACGCTCTCCTGCTCACTTATTTACATAGCACGCTTCCTCGTCTGCCTTGCGATTTACATATTCCAACAGCTGGATGCTCACTGCGGCAGTTCACTGGAGGTCCCCAACTCAAAGGTACAGTGGCGGCACTCTTGTGATTTAAATAAGTACAAAAATGCCCACAGTCCAATTCCTTAATCACTGCCATAGTCTGCAGCCTGATAAGAGAGCAGGGTAGTAATAAAAGGTCTCTGTGTTGTTTTAGACATTATATGCCATGTAAATTATGGCTCTGGAACAGAAGATAAAAGCCGTGGGGAATAATGATATCAGTGTGCAGAGATGTGAAGACACTCGGAAGCCTGGTAGACCACCAGTCTACATGTGGCGTGGCACTTCTCAACTTGTCGGGGTTCCACGGCGCCACACGCAGAGGCGGGTCTTTGGACTACGGTGAACCCTGGGTGCCCTCAGGTCCCACAATGCGTTATTGAGTGGATACCAGTAGACCCGAAGCTCTTCCATGCACACGCGGGCAGCCAGCTGACACGAGTCGTTCTCGCACGAAAGGTTGACGCCATTTGTGTGGAGCCTTTTCTGGGTCTACCTAGTCAGTGAGGCTTAAATATCAACTACATGACACCACCGAATGGATAAAAACGATACTTTCTGTGCACGAATGAGTTCCAGTAGGAGGTCGCAGATGTACACTTAGTCACCCACAACCCCCTCTTACCTCACACGGCACCCTGCAGGGAACCACCTGCATGGTGGGCTTGGCCAGGGGGGGTCCGGATGACTGTTTCCTCTCTGCCAGGGGCTCCACCTGTGGAACTGGGGTCACCCGGGGAGGGTGAGATACAGAGATAGTTAGAGAAGCCACTGCCCTCCTATGACAGGGCATGTTACACACACACACACACACACACACACACACACACACACCATACCAGATTTCCTTTTGCTATGTGGAGAAAAAAACAAGTTCTCTGTAACATCCTGCAAGTCTGCAAACGTGTAAACAACTGTACATGTTTGCATAGCGCCATTACAAATAGGCACATATTATCACCACAAATATAATTAAAGGGCCAAAATAAGAGACATCGGTGTTTTTCACCAGGCTGAGCTGATAATGTGCTGCCGACACACTGAGTGCGTTTGTGCACGCTGGCTGCACGGAGGGGGTGAAGGAACTCTCTCCATTTGCATACATGATGATAGCAGTGAGCTGTGACCCAAAGAGATGGGAAGACATTTGCATGCGATAAGCTATCTGCGCAGGTTTGCATAGCAGCTCCCCGCCGGTTTGTCCCAGCGGCACGGCGCTTAAACGCTCCTAATAATATTTCACACACATTTGGGGAGTCAGAGCCACAGGTGTGAACACACGCAGGATAAGATCAGTCAGATGTTCGAGTGACACCTGCGCGACACCTGACCGCGACGAACAGGGCAGAAGAGTGAGTGCAGAGCCCTACGTCTCTGAGAGCAGTCACAGCATCTCATTTCCTGATCAGAGATGTTAAACAAACATGTTGTGAACATCGCCAGTTTGCAGCAAACAGACTCACACTTTTCAACGCTTTTGTATATGATGTGTGATTTCGGTCCCTGTATCCACTTGTCTCTGCCCTCCAGCAACTGTGGGCCAGCTAAAGGGTCCACGTGTGGACCAGAAGCCGAAGACCTGGTGCGGGGCCACCGTTACCTGTCCAGTCACTGTTCACCGGACCACTCATGCCCAGTTTCAGCAGCCCGGGTGTCATTTTGGAGATGCTTTTACTTGAGATCCACCAGCATTGTCTGTGTGGATCAAAGTCTTTAGCTGTTCCCTCAGGTATGATTTCTTTTAGGACCTCTGGAATAAAACTGCATTGGACACGTGGCACATTTCTAATCTCGCAGTAGTAGTCCGGCACCGATGGTGTCTGCTTGTTGGCCGCAGACACAGATAATTTGGACTCGCCACCTCACCCCGGATCAGCACCGGACCCGGGCGCCTCCATTATTATCCCCCCGGGGTGGAAAATCGGATCACGAAACATCAGGCCGGAGTGGCTTTCTGCGGCAATTATTGTTCAACTGCTGCGACGAGTTTGTGGGGATGAGCAACACCTTTCAGTTGAGGCGTCTGAAAAGAATGCAGATTGTAACCCGATGTTTTTAGCTGAGATTATTCAAGGCAAACGCTAGAAAATAAGATGTTTTTAATCGCAGCTGATACAGGCAGAATGGTAATTTAAGGCATGTGACTCGCAAGAAGATTGAGGTTCCAAGAAGTACTTCAAGGAAGTTCTTCAAATTAATAAGCAACTACATTAATGCTCACGTGAAGAAGCTAAAATATAAAGGAAGCTTGATTTGTAGGTTATTTGCTACTTGATAATAGGCAGCCTGGACTTTCTCTTTTTCAGGCAAGAGAAAAGGAAGCAGTCCAGTGATGGAGACTGACAACGTTGGCATTTCAAAGTCCACGCTGAGCTCCTCTGTTCACTACGAAAGCGTTGCGCTGGCGACCGTGGCCGTTGGGATACCTGGGGCTGCTGAGCAGGTCTGCCCGCTTTATCCGTTTTGCAGCTGGCAGCACTTTGGACGATTCAATTATACAATTTTAGCTTAATAACTTCTAAATTAAATCTGAAGCTCAGGGGGAGATACTGCCTCCTTTTTCGGGGCTTTGCATATTCGCACTCGATCACTACATCCACTGTGTGCTCTGATAAGGCTTTTTTGATAACCCTGACCACAATATCTGCTGGAGCATAGTGCCTTCAAGCAGACAACCTCAGCTCAATCCCCTTCTGGCACCAGGAAACATGACACTTCTTGTTTCCAGGCCTGTTATAAAGTAATTTGATGTTCCTCAGTTAAATTCTGATTATTTGCATGTTCTCAGTGGAGAGCTTCTACATCTAGCAATGTATGGTAGGGTAGAAACCATCAAGGCCAAGTTCAAGCTTGGTGATCACTGGGTTGGTTTTCACGGTACAGAAATGGTTTATCATTGATTTTCTCCCAACAAGTCTTTGGACGGTAGGAAGGAGAACATGCAATTTTCACATAGAGCTGGACTTGAACCCAGGAACTGTAGCACCAGGTGTTAGCAAAGAATGGGTGGGACGTCTCAATGCGTAACTGCCGCTATGCTAAACGAAGGGTGTGTTGTCCCTTCGAAGGCCTGTCTCCTCTCTCCGTTGCCTCATTGCCCATCAACCCCTGCACTCAGCATCCTCCAGCTGTTAGCAGTCATACGATGCAGTACCTCTTTGCACGATCTCTGTTATGGAGGACAGGTACACCTGGGCATCTTGCTCACTGGAGATCTGCAGACAGCCCTCTGCTGTGGGGACAGCCTGCAGAAGTGGGTCGATGGTTTCGACGCCACACAGCAGCACAACTGCGTGGGCTGGCGGTCGTAGGACACACGCCAGGAAGAAGCGTCGCCTCGGGCAAAGGGCTTCCAGCATGCCCCGCGACAGGACGAGTAGCTTGCAGCGGTAGTGGGCCAGCTGCAGGAGGTCATCACGCTTGCTGGTCACGGTGGCAATGTCGTAGCAGCAGATGCCTGCTGCGGGAAGCGGGCCCGTAAAGATCTTCTTCAGGTACGAGGCCCACTGCTCGGCTTCTGTCTCGTAGATGATGAGAAGGTCCTCCGCTGCAGGGAGGACCGCCTGTCAGAGCTGTGGCTGAACTCACACACAGTCCCACAATTTTATCCAGATGCTGGTTGCAGAACACAATGCAAGTCAAGGAAAGACTTTGCCACATATCGTTTTTAACAAGGACCTTGTAGCGTGACTTGAGCCAGATGACTGAAATAAAGCTAGAAAACCTCGACAACCTTTGGAAGATCAGATGTTGCGCAAGTACTTGTCTTTGGACCATGATACTTAAATTATGCTGAATTTAAATAATGGAATGAAAAGGGCAATAGAAGCAATTTCTTCACCGTTTTCCACCGTTCTACTTTTTGGGCAAGAGAAGCAAAAATTGCATCTAAATAACATGTTCTGGGCTTCTTTAGTGGACCTTCTCTTTCTGGAGCATAGTACCCGTGACAGACACAGTCCCTGCAATCGCTCTCCTGCGTTTGCCTTCAACCCTTTTGATATGATTAATTTATTAAATAATCTCACATCTCGCTAAGCTTTTCCAGTACTGTACACACTGCCGGCAACAGCCGAAGAGAGAAACTTAGCAACACTCACAATTATGAGCAATCAGATTATCACTGTTGTGCACAAACAGAAAGGAGGTTCTTGTAGACACTTATGGACAAAGGAACAGAGCAGAGCAGGAGCAGAGATGCTCGTGGACACGATGCTTGGATACACGGAAGGGCACAGAGCGAAGAGATTTGGACAAACTGGCACGTGCGAGAAGAGCGAGAGGTTGGGAGATGCTGACGGACATGGGTAGAGAGAGAGGAGATGTTCCAAATGGACTCGAGAAGGGTGACGAAAGGTCTGGATAGAAAGAATGGAGCAGAAAGAGGTGTGAGGAGAGAACACTAACCTGCGGCGCTCATTCTGGCCCTCGGCTGGGAGTGAACTGAAGAGCTCCGTGCTGTGCCAGGAAACGCTGCTCTGAGCACATAGCCTTCTATTGTGAGCTGGAGCGTTACTAGCTATTTATGGGCAGGGAGTTTCCTCCTACCTCAGATTGGATGCAGAGATGTGTTGCTGGTCCCAGCTGACCTTGTGATGCCACTGCCTCATGTCCCTTACTGATTGTACCCAACCAAGGGTGGACGCACAATGGGGGGGCACGAAATGAGTCAATTCATTTCCTGACCTCTTCCTGAACCAACCGCTACAGGAAAAACAGAGCAAAATTTCATGCAGAACCACCAATCAGGGCTCAAGCCCAGGACCTGCAGTCATGTTTGAAAGTGAAACACACGCATGAAGTCACCATGACCACAGTGTGTGTTGTGTCTTGCAGTGGCAGCAGAGGTGTGAAAAAATTTTTTTGCTGGGCCTTGGAGCAGAAGGAGACTTGCTGGTTTGTTTGGCCCATCTGTCACGGGGGCATTTTGAACGGGGTCTGAACGTCCGAGAGCGCGGCTGTCGGTCACCGTTCAGAGGCGAGCGGCTTGAATGATGCTGTTGACGGCAGATGTGCCGGCCGCTCGAGCGATTTGCATCGGGGGACGGAGCGAGGCAGATCTCCGTTCCCCCACCCCCCCACTGTGTGTACTCACACTGGGAAGTCCCGCACACAGCACTGCAGGCTCACGATGGCGCCTTAATCCTTAACCAGTGGTCAGGGCTGCTATTTGAACATAGCGGTGTGATGAACATGTGGGCTTTGGATGAGCTTTAGCCTCTTCGCAGGATGTGATTACAGTGCGTTGTATTCAGGGCTGTTATTTGATCAAACTCCGTAGTTCCAGCTTGTAAACCAGGCCAAGATCTCTTCGCATGGGATCCAGTAAAAAAAAAAAAAAAGTTTCTGGGAATATTTCTACAGTTTCTAGAAAGTTGACCAGGCCTCACCTCCAAAAGTGTGGTATCATTTACAAGACTATAACATGTTCTACAGTGTGCTTCAGGACATTGCGCCGTTTGAGAGACGCCCCTAAAAATAGATTCGCTAGACTTTACAAAAACGAATGGCTGAGTTTCCAGACGATGGAAGTGGAATTGGGTAGAAGAGCAAGTCAAAGCTCTGGCTGACCTTTGGCCTTGACTGGTCTGTACACTTGTGTCTGTGCGAGTTGTGTCGGGCTCGACCGAAGAGGGTGGCCTCGTTCGTGGAAGAAGTTGGAAAGTCCTCTGATGATCCATAATTCATCCTCCCAGTGTAACCACAGCCCTGACGTCTTTCTTTCCATGTCCTCCACAGCGAGACGCGGTTAGCAACGTCAAGGACGTTTCCGATCTGCGATCCTGCCAGATACACGCTGCGCGTACAGTCTTTCACCCCCTGCTTCTCGTTGACTCGTAGGAACCTCTGTGGTGTGGAGAAAATGCGGGTGACTGCCAGAAAAAAGGAGGATTTCGAAAATGTCAACAGTTGAGGCGCACTTGATATTAACAGCCACATATTTATATTCTATAATACACAGAGCAGAGGGGAAAGCAGCTTTTAGAGCTGCTGCCTCGCAGTTGCAGGACCCAGGTTTGAATCCCACTCCTGCTGTAGGACCCGTCAGGGTACTTACCCCAAACCCACTACAGTAAACATTACCCAGCTGTATAAATGGCTAAATTATTTCAAGTTTGCAACACTAACACTGTAAGTCACCTTGGAGAGAAGTGCTATGTTAACAGTGGTTAATGCAGTAATTACTACTATTATTATTATTATTATTATTAGCAGCATATGTTGGTCATTGTGAGACTTTATCATATTCGCAGACACGTCTCTACACCGGTATCCCGTTGTCATTATTGATAAAAGAGAACAACATCCCTTCATTCGGGGCTGTTTCTCACACGCTCTCTTCCCTGTTACTGTAAGGCAGGCGATTCGGTTGTTCGGAATGTTCTGCGTAATGAACGTATGAAACGGCCAGGAGAAAACCACAGCTTGCATTTCCCGGGTTCAACAGCCTGCTCTCGCCAGACTGTGAAACGCCATTCTGGGCACTGGCTGGTTGTTTTAAAAAGCTCACAAACAGATGAAGTCACGATCTGCCTCTGAGATGCTCGGCAGCATCACTGGTCCAGCGCAGTGCGGCGGTTTACAGGGTCGTCCTCCACCCCTCTGTGTGTGCTGGCAGCGCCCTCACCCCCCCCCCCTCCCCACGGGGCAGCTGAGGAAGTGAGAACCGCAAAACAAATGTAGCTAATGTCACGTTGCCCTGTCGGGGGATCAGCGAGCGACTCGTTCGAGCCGAAACGGTCTCCGCCGTCCCCACAGTGGGTCGTCTGGGCTGTGCTGCCATTTCCACAGTCGGTGTATTCCGATGCTTTGAAAAGCGATGTTTTCACTTTCGAAGGCACGCACACACACACACATGCCACAGACACACCTGCACGCACAAGGCCAAATCCCGTTTGGCTTTTCTTTGACACCTTGTGTTTTCAGTCTCCAAGGTAACAAAGTGAAAGACTCTCGAGCCTTTAAGGGGCCTTTGGAACCGTGGCTGAAAAACTAACCTTTTATTGTTCATTTCCCATCCAAATTATGCTTTTTCTAATTTAGTGCCTCGATGCTGTCGTATATCCATTAGTCCAAACTCACAAATAACAAATGCCGATAACAGCCGTGTGACATTATCAGGCACTTGTTGTCTCAGAGGAATAAGATGTAATCGGCGCGGTGGGATGCTGAGTAGACGGTGAAAATCTGTCCAGTCCGCTGGGCTCTAATGCCTGGTGTGCAGATGCAGGATGGAGCTGTGCTCAGGAGGTGCTGTGCAAGACCTCTGCCGTGGAACAAGCCGGAATATCGATCTTTGCTAATTAAAACTCTTCCTTTGACGCGTCTTTCGTAACAGCTACTAACTGTCAGCGATGCTTGTGCCTCTCATCCTCGGACGAGGGTACTGAGCTGTTCGTTTTGAAAATCCTTTCGCTGTTTATTTGACGTATTCCGGGCGCAATCTCTGAAATACCACTGAATAAGACTAATATGTAACACGAAACATGGAATTAGGCTAATATGTTACAACCCAGTCGATGGAAAAAAACAAGTTCAACGTACTGTATGTGCAGCTGAAACACGGCGCTGTAGGAGTTTGAGCTGGACTCATGCAGGGAGAAACTGGCAGGTTAAAAATACTAACAGGTTGGATAAAGAAGTAATACCAGTTTTCGGAAACTGGGCACTCAGGGCAGGGTGGTTGTTTTCATTACACACACCCTGCAATTCAGGGTCACCAGCTCACCTGAAGCATGACTTTTGACTGCGGGAGGAAGCCCACACGCACGAGGAGAACATTTGAGCTCCGTGCCGACTGGGCCAGGAGCTGCAAAGCAGCAGCGCTTCAGAGAATTAAATGGTGTCGCGTAACGGAGAGGAGAGTCGATGCCCATTTCTGGCTAGGGTTCCCGCACGGCGGGGAATAGAACTAAACCAGCGCATTTCCTGCGAACACAGAGCTGAGACACTTGTAGTCATACTTCCAACTTGTAAAGCCAAATAATAATAATGTCATCGTTTTGCACAGATGTTAGCAATAGTTAGCAGCATCACCCCTGGGGCTGGAGGGCCAACGTGGGTCCACCACGGAGGGCACTGACCTTTTAGCAAGCAGTGGAACGACAGCAAGGATGGAGCTTTCTGGAAGACCTCTACATATATATATATATATATATATATATATATAGAGAGAGAGAGAGAGAGAGGGGGGGGGGGGGGGGGGGGGAAAGCAGGGCGTCACCTCGCAAGCCTCAAACTCCCCCGTATGAGTTTCGTTCCTATATTTATNGGGGGGGGGGGGGGGGGGGGGGGGGGGAGACAGAGGTGCACGGCCCTAAAAGGGCCTGTTGCGGCCGAGCACTGGGGTCGCGGAATCGGCGCGGTGCCGCCGCTCGCTAATTCGACGGGTTAATTAAAACCGCTTCTGCCGCCACCGTTTGACTTCTCGTTAATTAACTTTGCGGGCGAAACGAAGACGGCCGTTTCGCGTCCCGTCGCGCGGCCGCCGTCAGCGCGGCGACGGATTCGAGACGTTTTGCAAATGCGGCAAATTCCGTTTGCCTTCGAACCCTTTTGCGCCGCCAGTCGTTTCGCTGCTGTCGAAAGGACCGCCCGTATTCACCCGATTACTGTTTTGTGTGCAATTCGGTGACAGACGCCGGCGACTGAGCTGCAGGAGCTCTCAGCCGTGCACTTCAGACGCTTTGAGAGTCGCACACGGTGTCATTACCCCTTTATCTCGACCAACTAAACTGCTAATTACCTTTTGTTTCTGGGCTCATCTTGTGCGAGAAAATTATTGTTTATTTGTTCGTCTGACACGTTTCTCCAAAGTGACTTACAGTGTGAGGTGAAGGACACTACAGCAGAAGATAGGATCCAAACCCAGATCGACAAACCGACCACCCGCCGACTCATCATTCCTGCAGTTGGAAGTACGAGGCTGGTTTTGGGTTGGGATGGGTGCTTGGTGTACTGGCCATCGGGGGTGGCGGGTTTAGGAAAAAGGCCCTCGCGGGGGTAGCGGGGCGTGTGCGATTGTTCGAGATCACAGTTATGCGTAGGAGGAGAGACCGTGAAAGATGAAAAAAATGTGGGCACTGAGGTTTTGCTGCACGGCTCGCGGCGGCGTCGCTCTGATAAGATGAGCCGCTGACAGCAGGCCGGCCGTGCGGAACGTGACAACCGTCAGCGCAGGAGGACGGGACGGGCTCCTCGTTCAGTTTCCCTCAAAACTGCGGGTTCTCTGTCATGTAATCCTTCCTGTAATAACCGCAGGGCGCCACGTGAGCAACACGCTGCGCGTGTGTCGAGGGAAGCGAGACGCCTCTCACCGCTGCGCAAACATCTTCATCGGGGTCCACCTCACACACCCTTACAGACAGAATTTCCCAACATGACACAGGCCGCAGGTCTCCGCCATCCCTCCCCCTGGACGTGGCACTTAGCCGTTACTGTCAGGGAAGGTCTGCAGAGCAACCAGAATGTTCTAGAGGGTGGAGAGCCCAGTTCAGACCAGCTTAGTGCTGACAGCAGAGGGCATCAGCCACAGCTCCGATGTGCTCTACTCACAGAGGCTCAAACGCACCGTTTCTTTCATTTTCGCTATGAAAGCCGTCATTACCTTTTATTCCTCCAGTTTTTTTATTTTCAATTCTGCTGCGTCGTCTTTTACGTCGCGTGTTGTCGAGCTCCAGCAAAGTGCACAGACTTCTGAAATATTCAGTATGAAGCTTAGAGTCACAGATGGCAGAATGAAACCAGCCCGTTTTTTATTATTCTTACTGTTGGTGTTTCAGTTGAACCTCCTTTGGAATGGAGTTTTCCCAGAATAGACAGACAGACAGGAAGACAAACAGACAGACAAGCAGACAGACAGACAGGAAGACAGACAGACAAACAAGCAGGCGGACAGACAAGCAGATAGACGGACAGGCAGGCAGGCAGGCAGGCAGACAGAGATAGACAGATAGATAGATGGATAGATAGACAGACAACTTAGTGACAGAGTATAGGAGAGATTCGAAACATGGATGGTCCGTAAATTGTTTATGGCTCTCCAGTTATGGGACAGTACTGTGCGGGAGTCGTCCAAGCCTTGTTTCTGCACTCCAAATGCGAGTGGCTTCACCAGCGGTTTCCATGGCGATGTTTAATTAGTCCCCTCTCATTGTCTCCTCAGCACACAGTGAAAGAAGATCACGCATGTGGAGTCTGTGCAGATGTGTAACCTGCTGGCAGCAAGTCTGTGCAGAACTTTTTTCTGTGCCCTTAAACTTCTTTTTTTGTGCTCAGTGATGAGAGGAGAAAAACACAGTATATTCTGCTCATTAACCAGTGACCTCAGCTAAAGCACGTCAGCTGTATGTGGTGGAGCTGTAGACGAGGGACAATCGTGGTCACCGGTTGGGTGCGGAGGATGAGGAGCAGCGTGAAGAAACAGGCGGGGCAGAAGTTCACACTGTTCCACCAGTGGGAGGCCGTGGTGGGCAGTGAGCGCTACAGAGAGACAGGTCGGTTTGGTGGGATCGGTCAGGCGATGCTGATGTTCTGCTGGCCTTATGGTCTGAAGACTTCTGCTACCTGGAGAACCTGATCTAGACTCCTAAAACAGGCTGTAGAGGAGCTCTCAGGATCAGGCAGAGATTAACACACGAATGTCTGGGGTGGCCGAGAGCCGTGAGGGCAGGTGTGCTTCAGCTGGAGGTTTCTCACACTTGATTAATCTTCTGTGAACAACATCTTTCCAGGCACATAGTAATCATGTGGAGGGCATCGCATTCAGACCCTCTAGATTGCATGTTTGGTTCTCCAACAGAGGCTTTACCCTGTTGCTTTCACTGCACTCACATCTCAAACACCCAACATCACAAAGAGGTCGCAGGCAGTGCGCGCGCACACACACACACACAAACAAACGGCACGTCCTCCTGCAGAGGAGCACCTGCTGTGCCCACAGATTCTGCAGTGCAATTGAATAAGCAGCTGTGTCCAATTAAGAAAGTCCTGTTTTCATTGTCAACTTCAGAATCATCCTTTAAATCTGATCAAATCCTACAGCGAGACATCAGCACGTACAACTCGTGACTTCAGCAAGGGCTTCCTGAAAGTAGGAGCATTTCTTTGTGAATTTCACAGCGTTGTTTGTCGACAGGTCTTGGCTCTTGTGTGGTTTCACCTGCATAATTTAAAGGAAAAAGAACAGCGGACAGTTATAACTGGCGATGGGCCCCTTACACTGTTATTTCTCCTCAGTCGATGTGTTTAGGCAACCACTGCTAATGTCTCGCTGACTCTGACGTGAAAGGAAGGAAAGGACACACGGCGCGTAAAGACGCATCATTGTTGGACGCCGTTCTGCATGACCCTTTGGGGGGAAAATCCGGTACCAGTGCTGTAAAACTTTTTAGGGTTGAAGTGCATCCCGAAGCATTCAAAGTAAAATCTGTACTAGGTCCACCCTCGACAGGACATGAAATAACTCGGCTGTTACGGGTGAAAAAAGAACATCTTTTAACTTGGTGTCAATTTGACCGAGTTGTTTTTCTCCACCACAGCAACAGCACTGTGCTTCTCCATCTCTCTATGCTTGATGGCCCCCCTCACAAGGGGTCCAAGCAAAAGTCTCAGTCCTTGGTTTTGGCCCCGGTATAGCGGAATGAGTTCCCTTTGTCCCTCGGAGCTGCTGAATCCCTCCTGAACCCTTCTCCTCCTGAGCCATTTCTCTCCTGATAGCTACATAAATGAGTCCAACACCATCTGCTGCGATTATCTATGTGTCTGTTGACCGAATGTCACTTCTATAGGCAAGTGCTTGAAGGATATGAGCCAGCAACATCGTGATATCTGACACACAAGCGGAACTTGAATCATCCTGTATCTGAAGCTCTTCTGGTGGCCCGTGTTTCAGGTGGGCTGTGGAAGTGTGTTTTGTTTTAATGGAAAATGTTTGCCAAGGATGAGTGTTACCAGAACTCCCAGAGAGACTAGTGTCAGTACTCAGTGGTTCGCGGAGGTCTGCTTGAGTGGAGCTCCTCTCCTGACTTCCAGATGAGCACGAGGGCCTTGCCGAAGCGATGGTCCAATACATCTCACTTAACCCCTCCTCGAATTCATGACCTATCGTGTTTAATGTTATTATGCACTGGAATTGTGTTGAGAATGCTTTCAGAAAGCATCTCGCTGTTTTTAGTATTTAGGCCAAGACCTTGTATGTGCTGCTGGGCTGAAGAACAAGTGGGTGGTTTTCAAGGGGGTCGTGATCAACAAAAGAGAGTGAGAGACAGAGAGCCCCTTTAGGAGCAGCACTGGCTGTGGTTTTTCTGGAGGAGCAGCTGGTGAGCACCTTGTGTGGACGTCTGACTGGAAAGCCCACGATTTGTTTTTCGGAGTGACGTGGCAAGCAGTTGATCTTCACAAACAGCTTCGGTTTTGGCGTCCAGCTGTGAAGATCTGATACAAGCTTAATTTATACCTCTTGAGATGTTTACACCTCTTCAGCCAGAGCAGGAGCAACACAACTGAAACATTTGTACTTTTTAATTTACCGGTGCTATTTTTGCAATTTTAAGTTCCTCTCAAAAGTACGATAGTCAGATACTCTGTCTAATCTTCAGAACCTTCTGATACTGAGCAAATCCATATGCGGCCTCTAGTTATAATCTCATCCCGATTAGATGAGAAAAACATGCTTCTCTTTCAGGCACCTTCGTGTGAGTAGCCCGGTGGGGGCTGTACCTGCTCCAGCTGGAGACCTTGGAGAGCACTGGGGGGGGGTAAAAACACCTACGAGAAGAGTACCATCTATCTCTGCTAAATCCCACCCCCAACTCCTGGTCCTGCCAAGTCACATTTGGGGCTCTTCCAACAGGACAGCAGAGCACTCGTTCCGGCTCCATAGCAACTGACCGAGTCCTCGTACACATACATATCTGCTGAATAATGCGTAGGGGCTGCCTGGATTGCCCCTGCCTGCTTCTTAATAGCACACGCCTGCTGTCCCTCTGTCCATCAGGTGCCCAAAAACACAAATTAAACTGGGACATGAAAAGGGGACCCATCAACACGCTGCAGCAGGGGCTGGCGTGCCAGGCTAGTGTCGATGAAATGACTGCAGGTCCATTAGCCTGTTTCATCCAGAGCTTCAGGTCACCCGGTGGACTCATTCAGCTCCTGTGCTGACAAGTCTGCTTACTTCTTCTGCACGTCGCCCGCTGCCACAAAAGGCGTCCCACGAACAATAGGGGGATGCAGGGCCATTCAGAGCGATACCTGTGCGGCACGGAGGATAGAAACAGGATCGGACCTTCCTGCCGGTCTCCACGTGCCCCGTAGCTGTCGTATACGAGTGCCACGTGGTGCGTATTTACCCACCAAAGGGCTTTGGTTAGAAAGGTGCCAAATATATATTTTTTTTAAGCCCAAAAATATGTCACTCTCCCTTTTGCTTCAACATGGCAGAGCTAGTGCCTCAGTGGGGGGGGGGCTAGTTATGCAGTGGGTGTGCCTTGTCCCTCAGTGGGTGGAGTTTGTTCCTCAGGCCCAGTTTGGTTCAACGCCCATTGCTTTGATTAAAAAATCTGTCCGCTTTTCGGGGATTCATTTGCAATGTGCTGAGACAGTCAGCGCTCAGTTCCAAGCTGCTAAAACACTGGATGTGGGTATGAAATGTGAGAAAGTCTTGCTGCGGGCAGCAGATACTATAACTCAATACAGGAGTAAACAATTAAGGCGAGAGCTTAAAGCATTCCTTGAAAAGGTCTGCAGTTCCGATGTTCCGACTGTCTCATTTCTCTTTTCCACGGTTCCTTTTACATGCTGTTGTTTTAGATATTAGCAAAGCTCATTGTGAGACTGTCTGTTCAGGCATTGACAGGTCACATTTCATAGCACGTCAATGACAAATTTAAATACGGCAAAAATGTTCTCACCGATTCTTTCAGGCCCAGGCAAGGGCTCCCTAAATGAATTGTTTGTAAAGTTGAGTCCATGGTGTTAGATTGTTGACCGATACCTGGCATCTGGAGGGGGACACACAATTTTTTGGGTAGTGTTACTGGTGTAAAACACTTAAGAGTTAAAACGGCAGCCCCCTGTATAAGGAGGCTGATTCAGACATTTGATCTGTGTTGTTGGGGGGGGGCTCTTAGGCGCTCGGATACATTGCTGGAGATGACAGACGCTGGCCGGCGACTGGCAGCGTATTGTGGGCTGGAGTGCAGAGCTCTGTCGAAGTGCTAGGTGTTTGCTGCCTCTGTTACTCCCCCGCCATTTAGTTGCAGATTTTGGAGCTGATTAGCAAAACATCTCAAAATATTTTTGCATATTTTTCATCATCTTTCCACCCAATGCAGGAAGCGGCGACTGACATTTTTGACCAAGGTGGTCATTTCAGAAATCTGCTGCTGCTGCTGTGATTCTTCACACGGTGTTTTCTGCCCACTCAAACATGGGTCAAACAAACCATGCTGGGGGGGTGGCATATTAAAATCATCGCCTGCCGACACTGTTGCGTGAATATGTTCCTAACGCTTAATGTGTGGCACAGGAGCTTTTAATGTGTTTGCATGGTCCCCTTTAAAGACGCACTACATTGCGTGTCCCTCTAGCTCCACAAGCTGAGGCCTGGGGCTCTGCTGCCACCGCCACAGCACCTGCTACGACACACACCTGTAAGCATGCCTGTTTCTCCCAAACACAGTGTGTGTGAGAGAGCGGGAGCGAGAACACGGTAATTTTCGGTGTGTTTAAGCTGCTGATTAATCGTCTTCCTTTTTTGAAACTGTATGAGCTGCAGGAGATGTTTATCACTTAGTTCTGTATTTAACTGACAATTTTTTTTCAAGTTTCTTGCAGTGATTTATCCATTTACATCATTTTCACTATATCAGTTCAGGGTGTTGTCCTGGTTGTCCTGGGCCAAGGGGGCATCATAGCAGGAGAGGGCTTTCAAATGAACAGCTTTAACAACTGCACCACCGGTTTAAATTGTGTTGTTGAACTATAGAACAAAAATAGTTGCTAAACTGTCCGTGTCGGCTGCAGCCTGGGCTTCCGGCCAGGCCTCTGATATTGATCAGACCAGGGATACCCTCTGTTCGCCAATGTAGATGGTAAAACTCAATAGAATAATCATGGTAGACATACAGGGTGCTTTAGTCATGCTGCGTCCTCAACACAACCCGGCAAAAGTCTGAAATAAGCATTTTGCTTTATTTCAGTAATGGACTTCAGAATTTAGCTGACATCAGAAAATTATATGTCAGCTATATATATATATATATATCTCAAAAGCCCGAAACCACACAAATATTTTTAAGATGCCTAATGTTCAGTCTAACCAGTAATAATCAGTGTGTGTGTTTTTCAGTAGGGATACGACTGTTGGAATTAAACAGCAGCTCTTATGTTGCTCTTCAGAATGTTCAGGAAAAAAGTTTTCAACTGTAATTCTTGTTGTGCTTCTTATTCCACTGGCCTGTTATTGCCCAGGAAGTCAAAAATGTGTGTAATTTTGCCTCTTAGGCAAAAAAGGGAAATTACACAACCTACACAAATAAATCAAATCCCTCCATCCGACTTGATGGGCAGTTTCTCCAACTTGCAAGCCTCCCCAGGCAAACCCTGACCTCCCTTTTTCACTGAAAGCAGCTCAGGGGCCCCCAGCAACACATTTTCCCGATATACATCGCCGCGTTCGTCAGTCCGTTCACTGCATCGCCTGTCGCTGCTGCTGGGCCGGGGAGACTGGCATCAGGTTGATGACCGGTTGCTTTTTCCTTCACGTAATAGAACAAGACTTATTGCCTCAGAAGGAACGACATAATCAAAAGGTCCCGAGAGACGAAGATGACCAATTAAGTCAGATATTCACAGCCTGTATGCACATCCCAGCGCGGACATTACAGCTCAACTGCGCTCAAAAGATCTGTCCATAATTACACTTTTCAACATATAATAGCAGCAGTAATGAGAAGATGCAGTGGGTGAACACATTGTGATTGTCTGTCTACCTATTTATCTACGTATCTACCTATCTATTTTAAATAACACAACATTGTTTTGCAGGTGAAGGTCGACACTGAAAGACTGGTCATCTGGTGAGACCCCTGACAATAAAAACGTTGGCATTTCCAGCACCAACAAACCACCCGGAGCTGCTTTTATCATCTCCAGTTACAGGTGGACCTCACAGGTAGACTGAGAGGCACCAGCAGCCCCTCTGTTCTCCTTACTCTCTGTGTTCCTTCCTTCATATCACTTGAAACCTTCAGAAAGACTTTCCCGGCACTTTACATGCATCTTAACAACATATTATCCTCTTCTTCACATTTCCCGGGCCGTCAGAGAGGTTTAAATGTGGGTGGATTTTTCCATATTCCACTGAGAAACATGGCAGAGAGGTACTCAATTTGTCCTGTAATTTCCTTTTCTAATATTACTTTATTCATTTCCTGATACCCATTTGCACAGATATTTTTAATGCAGCAATAAAGGTTTTGTGCCTGCTGGGCGCAACACCAATGACTCCGGTCAGACTCTAGGTTGCAGGTCTGTACTTTCAAGCGCATAAGTTATAAAAATTTTAATTTGTCTACAAAATAAGACTGTAAGGTTTTAGGGTAATTTGTCACGTGCAGAAACTTAGTACTGGTTCACGATACACAGCCAGCAGATGGTGGAGTGGTTAGAGCTGTTGTCGTGCAACTGAGCAAACTGGGTATGTGTCCCACCTCATCTGCCCTGCGCTTGATCAAGATACTTACCCTCCGTTGATGCCATAGGAATTACCCAGCGGGTTATGAGGTCGGTGCTAGGCTGACATCCCATCCAGGATGTTGTTTCATTGTGAGTCTGGGAGAGGATCCGGACCAGGACGACCCTGACCTGGATAAAGCGGTGAAGGATAAAGGATGGTAACATTTACTGTGTATTGGGTAAATCAGTGTATATAGCTTAGTGTTTGACTGTCACACTGTAACTGTCAGATAATCCTAAATATTTGCTTGTTCTATTGTCTTCCTCAGTCTTCTTGGCAAAATATGTAACTGGTTGATACATCTGCTCGTTTTTATAATTTTCATTACGGTTCTTCAGCCATTTTTCCAGGCAAAAGAGCAGGAATTATGATACCTGCTTTCTAATGTTTGGTTCTGGCACTTTTCCTTCCCGCTGCCACGGACTGAGCTCATACGCACTGCCAACCGCCGCTTTTCACGAAACATCACCTTCGCGCGGAAAAATGCGCTTAATAATTCACATCTCGGCTCCTGACGCATCTTTATTTACTTCTCACCCCACAGCGTAAACCTATCATAGGCACCGGTTCAACCAACTTTGTTGGTTTCACTGTGAAGCTGCTTTTTTTCTTTTTTTTTGATGCTCGGCCTTCAAAATTCCCAAGAGGCCTTGCAGCATGTGTCAAGAACGTGGCTCTAGATGTCTGTGAATGCGCTGGGAAAACCAGTTCAAGTTATAGCTTACAAAAGACACGCAGGAGACATATGTCTGTGATATGAGGATATATAAATAATATATACAGATTATGATTTCTGATCATCTTGCTTCATGATGCATTCAGCAGCACTCGTACGTGGCTAAAATGAGCCTAAATATTGGCTATGAGTTTTAATAAGTTACAGTTGTAATAAAGGCCAGACTGGCACCATCATTCACGTCAATGACAGATCACGTCTCCATGTCTTCCTGCATAATGACTATTTAATATACAGCGGGTTTCGCTTCCAACTTCTGCAGGACGTTTGTGGGTGTATTTTCAACAAAACGACATCTGGTTCTTAGGGGGAGGTTCTTAGAAGCTGGAAAGTGTCGTCGGCGGCCCATCGCGACAGGGAGGAGGGAGGAGGAGGTTGTGCAAAGGTACGACGGCAGCATCAGCGCAAAACCCGTCACCCCCAGCAGTGAGGAGCCCCTCATTGTTGTGCGTTTGAAAAGGTGCAGATCCTCTTGCGGGGAGCAGTGCAGGATAAACTCAGGTGGACATTGGTGGGAAGGGACCTGAGCTGCAATGCAAATCATTTCCACATAACAGGAGTTGACGGGGGGGGGGGATGTCAGCGAAACCATATATTTAACCTGGGAGTTAATATATTTTACAGTCATGCTGTAATTACACTATAAATGTTTAATGTGCTTCTGCAGAAACGTGGAGAAGAAACCCAGCACGAGCTGGGAGTGTGAGCAAATGCGAGAGCGTATGTGTGTTTTGTGGGTTATGAAACGGTGTTTTCAGGCAACTGATTATCTGTCCTTTTATTTATGCTTATTTTGCACACCTTGGCCCAAAGTTTCTGAGCGGTTATGCAACTGTTGCAAATTACTGCTGTTCATAAAAGGTGAAACGTTCAGACTATTTGCGGGACGTATCGATCGTGGGGGGCGGGTGCGGTGGCCTGGGTGACGGCGGCTGAGAAATGACCCCGACCGGACACAAGATGTGCAATTATTTTGCCGCTCCGCCTGCCTTTAGTACGCTCGCCTTGCTCCCTGTGAGCTGCTGTGATTTCTGCATCGGTGATGGACGTCTGCTGCGCTAGAGGACACTTCCTGTTTTTTTTACCGAAGCGTGACTGCGCCTTCCCTGGCCTACTGTGCTAAGAGACATCAATTGCTTTTTAAATGTTACTTTAACTGAGGGGGGATTATGTACCACTCCGCCATCCAAACAAGGCCGGTCTCTCAGACGGACCGTATTTTTACGTGGTACGCAGATGGTACTTCGCGTGATCTTAAATGACTCCCCTTGTGTTGTTTTAAGCGTGATTCTTGCTGTTGTACCTGATTTTCGCTGCTTTCATCGTGTTTGGAGGTCGGTGTCAAAATATGGAAGATGACTGCTGGTGACAGTTGGGTTTTTGCTGATTTTCACTATTCTATTATAGGCCCGATTGCTGTTTTGAACGTCTGTCGGCCCACTTGTTTCTGCGAGAGAAAGAAAAGAGGGAGAGAAAGAAATGAGAATTGAAAACAGCATTTTGTGAACTTTTTTTTTACCCGCCTGGTTGGATATCTGAGTAACTGTTACAGATGAAAAGTTCTCCACTATGGATCTGAGCTGCTGGTTGAAGTGGTGCTTTTACAGGGATGCTCTCTTGCACAGGTTTTTAAATCTCTTTATACACCTAACAGTCTCAGCGCTGCAGGAGGAGTCCCTGAATGTCCAGCTGAGGCTGGAGCCATGAAGTGCTTCTCAAAGGTCATGCCTGAGCTGAACCTGTTTAAATACAGGATCAGAAACAGGTTCTGCCAGAGTAGGTGGGACCTCTTACAGTTGGTCTGAAAAACAAGGATGTGTTCATTTTGTGCACAGGGCCCCCGTGCTGGAAAACCAGGCTTCGAACGCAGTTGGCCCCGGGTGTTGATTAAAGTGTGTGTGTGTGTGTGTGTGTGTCTAGTCGTGGGAATTGGGCTCGCTGGACATCTCAGTATTACAGATACAGTGAATGTGGAAGAAGACGTTAGTCGAGGAGAAGGTGCAACTGTTTAGTGAGCAGCATTTACTGTAAAATGTCTGTATATGTAATTAAAGGGGACATTTAAAAACATGTTCCATGTGACAAATACAACCAGCCCTTGCGCAGTTTTGCTGTAACTCCGCACTTCGGGGGTCATGTCCATTCGTCACTGCGCAGCCCCCCCCTCCCCCGTTAACTGAACATAAACGTTGATGGCACGTGCCGTTGGCCTGTTCTTCCTGGTGTCTCAGCGCTGTCACAGTCCTGCGTTTGTGCGTTTCTGAAGCGCGTCGTGTCTCCCGCAGTTGGCGCATTACAGACACTCCCGCCGCTGCTCTCTGGCGCCTCCATCTCCTCCCCGAGCTGCGGGATCATGACGTAGCTGAGCGCGCAGGGAAACGGGACCGGCTGTCGGGAGATTGACAGGCGGCTCGTCCACACGCTGCGCCTACTGGTTCTTCCTCGGTGCAGCGACTAGTAGGGCGAGCGCGTGCTGCAGCGATGGGCGGGCGTTCCCTGCACCAATGGGCGGGGTTTCCCCTCCCTCTCTGCTTGGGGGGCGGGACTAGCGGAACTCAAGGTAGGTTGAGGTGGGCGCAGGGGGCGGAGTCTCGGGGAAAGTGAGACGCCGTAGCAGCGGAGCAGGCGGCGCTCGCCGTGCGGACCAGTGTGACTCTGTTGCGCTCTTCAGTGAGGCTCTTTTTGCGTGACGGAGGAAAAAGAGTGAGACCGCAGGGGTGTCCCGATCGGGGGAGACCAGAGACGGACTTACCGAGGACCTCTTTACACGCACCGAGACGAACACACACACACACAGACACACTTGTGGTCTGAGGCACACGGCGCTGGAGATGTCCGAAAACAAGCCGAATGAGGAGCCCAAGTTGTCGACCACGGACAGGGTGGTGAAATGTGAGTGTCCGCCTTCTGCACGGGGGTTCGGGGCTGGAGTGTGAGTGTGAGTGTGAGTGTGAGTGTGAGTGTGTGTGAGTGTGAGTGTGTGTGTGTGTGTGTGTGTGTGTGTGTGTGTGTGTGCGTGCGCGCGCGCGCGCGCGTGCGTCATGCATTAACACGAAGTAGGAAGTACATGCGATCCGCACCACTTTGTGATGCACTCTGCCCTTCGCGCTCATCTCGGTGGTCCTCCGCCCCTCTTATACATCTATATCTGTCTGTCTGTCTGTCCGGGGTGCGATGACCCCCCCCCCACCCCGCATCTCAACTTTGTTGTTTGAGTGTAACACGGAGGTGTGGGTGTGAACTGATCACAGCGGAGACTCCAGTATGTGTGTGTTTTTGTGTGCGGTGTTTTTTGACCTGGGGGGGATCTTTGTGCTGTCATGATGGAAACCCTCCAGAACAGAGTGTGTGCAGACAGCAGGAATCCATGCTGAGTGTCATGATGTTCATGTCTGAGTGAGGAAAGAAATTACCGGGGTTTCTCTGCGTGACGTGAGCAGTGGTGGGGGTCGCCTCCCTCCTCTCTGTCCCCTCCCCTTCACTGTGCAGTGTCCCACCTTCACCTATCCCTCCTCCTCTCTTCCTGCTTTCCAAAGGGACCCCCCCCCCCCCCCCCCCCCCCCGCACAC